>UESW01002880.1:54156-113780 GCA_900491605.1 Calamus simplicifolius
GATCGGCGACGACCCAACGGTTGCGACCGATCGAAGCCATGATCGATCCCGGTCGGCGACGATCGATCTCGGACCATTGCGATCGATCTGATCGGCGACGACCTAACGGTTGCGATCGATCGAAGCCATGATCGATCCTGGTCGCCGAAGACCGATCTTGGACTGTTGCGATCGATCGATCGGCGACGATCCTACGGTTTTGATCGATCGAAGCCATGATCAATCTCGTTCAGCGACGACCGATCTCGGACCGTCGCAATCGATCCGATCGGCGACGATCCGACGGTTGTGATCGATCAAATCCATGATCGATCTTCCAGTCGACGACGACCGATCTTGGACCATCGTGATCGATCCGATCGGCAACGACCCGACGGTTGAGATCGATGGAAGCCATGATCAATCCCGGTCGGCGACGACCGATCTTGGACCATTGCGATCGATCCGATCGGCGACGACCAGACGGTTTGCGATCGATCGAAGCCTTGATCGATCCCTAGTCGGCGACGATCGATCTCGGACCATCGCGATCGATCTGATCAATGATGACCGACGGGTTGCGATCGATTGAAGCCATGATCGATCCCGGTCGGCGATGATCGATCTCGGACCGTTGCGATCGATCCGATCGACGATGACCCAAGGGTTTGCGATCGATCGAAGCCATGATCGATCCCGGGCGCTGACGACCAATCTCAGACCGTCGCAATCGATCCGATCGGCGACGATCCGACGGTTGCGATCGATCGAAGCCATGATCGATACCCGGTCGATGACGACCGATCTCGACCCATCGTGATCGATCCGATTGGCGACGACCCGACGGTTGAGATCGATGGAAGCCATGATCGATCCCGGTCGGCGATGACCAATCTCGGACCATTGCGATCGATCCGATCGGCGACGACTAGACGGTTGCGATCGATTGAAGCCATGATCGATTCCATCGGGCGACCCATCTTGGACCATCGCGATTGATCCGATCGGTCGATGACCTGACGGTTGTGATCGTTAAAGCCATGATCGATCCAGATCGGCGACAACCGATCTCGGACCGTCGCAATCGTTCCGATCGACGATGACCCGACGGTTGCGATCGATCGAAGCCATGATCGATCCCGGTCGGCGATGATCGATCTCAGACCGTTGCGATCGATTCGATCGGCGACGATCCGACGGTTTCGATCGATTGAAGCCATGATCGATATCGTCGGTGACAACCGACCTCGGACCATCGCAATCGATCCGATCATCGACGATCCGATGGTTGTGATCGATCGAAGCCATGATCGATCCCCGGTCGATGACGACCGATTTCGGACCGTCGCGATTGATCCGATTGGTGACGACCCGACGATTGAGATCGATGGATGCCATGATCGATCCCAGTCGGCGACGACCGATCTTGGCCCATTGCGATCGATCTGATTGGCGATGACCGATCTCGGACCGTTGCAATCGATCTGATCGGCGATGACCCGATGGTTGCGATCGATCGAAGCCATAATCGATCCCGGTCGTCGATGACCGATCTCGGACTGTCGTGATCGATTCGATCGGCGATGACCCGAAGGTTGCGATCGATCGAAGCTATGATCGATCCCGGTTGGTGACGATCGATCTCGGACCGTTGCTATCGATCTGATCGGCGACGACCCAATGGTTGTGATCGATCGAAGCCATGATCGATCCCGGTCGCCGACGACCGATCTTGGACCATTGCGATCGATTCGATCGGCGATGATCCGACGGTTTCGATCGATCGAAGCCAAGATCGATCTCGTTCGGCGATGACCGATCTCGGACCGTCACAATCGATCCGATCGGTGACGATCCGATGGTTGCGATCGATCGAAGCCATGATCGATCCTCGGTCGACGATGACCGATCTCGGACCATCGTGATCGATCCGATCGGCGACAACCCGACGGTTCAGATCGATGGAAGCCATGATCGATCCCGGTCAGCGACGACCGATCTTGGACCGTTGCAATCAATCCGATCGGCGATGACCCGACGGTTGCGATCGATCGAAGCCATGATCGATCCCGGTCGGCGACGACCGATCTCGGACCATCGCAATCGATCAGATCAGCGACGATCTGACTGTTGCGATCGATCGAAGCCATGATCGATCCCCGGTCGACGACGACCAATCTCGGACCGTCGCGATCGATCCGATCGGTGATGACTTGATGGTTGCGATCGATCGAAGCCATGATCGATCCCGGTCGGCGATGATCGATCTCGGACCGTTGCGATTGATCCGATCGATGACGACAAAATGGTTGCGATCGATCGAAGCCATGATCGATCCCAGTCATCGACGATCGATCTCGGACTTTGCGATCGATCTGATCAGCGACGATCCGATGGTTTCGATTGATCGAAGCCACGATCGATCAGCGACTATCCGACGGTTGCCATCGATCCGATCGGCGACGAACCGACGATTGCGATCGATCAAGCCATGATCGATCAGCGACTATCCGATGGTTGCGATCGATCCTGGTCGACAACGACCGATCTTGGACCGTTGCGATCGATCCGATTGGTGAAAAACCGATGGTTGCGATCGATCGAAGCCATGATAGATCCCGGTCGGCGATGACCGATCTCGGACCGTCGTGATAGATCTGATCGACAACTATCCGATGGTTGCCATCGATCGAATCATGATCGATCCCGGTCGGCGACGACCGATCTCGGACAGTAGCGATCGATCGATCGGCGATGACCGATGGTTTCGATCGATCAAAGCCATGATCGATCCCAGTCGGCGACGACCAATCTCGGACCATCGCTATCGATCCGATCGGTGACGATCCGACGGTTGCGATCGATCAAAGCCATGATCGATCCCGGTCGGCAATGATCGATCTCAGACCATCGTGATCGATCCGATCGGCGACGACCCGATAGTTGATCGAAGTCATGATCGATCCTGATCGGCGACGACCGATATCGGACCGTCGCGATCGATCCGATCGGCGATGACCCGACGGTTGCGATCAATCGAAGCCATGATCGATCCCGATCTGCGATGATCGATCTCGGACCGTTACGATCGATTCAATCGGCGATGACCCTACGGTTGCGATCGATCGAGGCTATGATCGATCCCAGTCGGCGACGACCGATCTCGAAACGTCGCTATCAATCCGATCAGCGACGATCCAATGGTTTTAATCGATCGAAGCCATGATAGATCCCGGTCGGCGACGATCGATCTCGGACCATCGCGATCGAACCGATCGGCGATGACCCGATGGTTGCAATCAATCGAAGCCATGATCGATCCCGGTCGGCGACGATCGATCTCGGACCGTCGAGATCAATCCGATCGGCGATTACCCGACGGTTGCGATCGATCAAAGCCATGATAGATCCCGGTCGGTGACGACCGATCTCGAACCGTTGCCATTGAACCGTTGCGATGATCCGACGGTTGTGATCGATCCAAGCCATGATCGATCCTTGTCAACGATGACTGATCTCGGACGTCGCGATCGATCCGATCGGCGACGACCCTACGGTTGCGATCGATCGAAGCCTTGATCAATCCCGATCGGCGATGACCTGACGGTTGCGATCAATCGAAGCCATGATCGATCCCCGGTCGACGATGACCGATCTCGGACCGTCGTGATCGATCCGATCGGTGACGACCTGACGGTTGAGATTGATGGAAGCCATGATCGATCCCGGTCGGCGATGACCGATCTCGAACCGTTGCGATCGATCTGATCGGCGATGACCCGATGGTTGCGATCGATCGAAGCCATGATCGATCCTGGTTGGCGACGACCGATCTCGGACCATCGTGATCGATCCGATCGATGACAATCCAAACGTTGCGATCGATCGAAGCCATGATCGATCCCGGTCGGCGACGATCGATCTCAGACTGTCGCAATCAATCCGATCGGCGATGACCAACGGTTGCGATCGATCAAAGCCATGATCGATCCCGGTCAGCGACGACTGATCTTGGACCGTCGCGATAGATCTGATCGGCAACTATCCGATGGTTGCCATCGATCGAATCATAATCGATCCCGATCGGCGACGATCGATCTCGGACAGTAGCGATCGATCCGATCGGCGATGACCCGATGGTTGCGATCGATCAAGCCATGATCGATCCCAGTCGGCGACGACCAATCTCGGACCATCGCTATCGATCCATCGACGATCCGATGGTTGTGATCGATCGAAGCCATGATCGATCTCGTCGGCGGCAACGATCGATCTCAGACCATCATGATCGATCCGATCGGCGACGACCCGATAGTTGCGATCGATCGAAGTCATGATCGATCTCGATCGGCGACGACCGATATCGAACCGTCGCAATCGATCCGATCGGCGATGACCCGACGGTTGCGATCGATCGAAGCCATGATCGATCCCGATCGGCGATGATCGATCTCGGACCGTTACGATCGATCCGATCGGCGATGACCCTACGGTTGCGATCGATCGAGGCCATGATCGATCCCAGTCGGCGACGACCGATCTCAAAACGTCGCTATCAATCCGATCAGTGACGATCCAACGGTTTCGATTGATCGAAGCCATGATAGATCCTGGTCGGCGACGATCGATCTCAGACCGTCGCGATCGAACCGATCGGTGATGACCCAACGGTTGCAATCAATCGAAGCCATGATCGATCCCGGTCGGTGACGATCGATCTCGGACCGTCGAGATCAATCTGATCGGCGATGACCCGACGGTTGCGATCGATCAAAGCCATGATAGATCCCGGTCGGCGACGACCGATCTCGAACCGTTGCCATTGAACCGTTCTGCGACGATCCGACGGTTGTGATCGATCCAAGCCATGATCGATCCTTGTCGACGATGACTGATATCGGACCGTTGCGATCGATCCGATCGACGATGACCCTATGGTTGCGATCGATCGAAGCCTTGATCAATCCCGATTGGCGATGACTGATCTCGGACCATCGCGATCGTTCCGATCGGCGATGACCTGATGGTTGCGATCGATCGAAGCCATGATCGATCCCAGGTCGACGATGACCGATCTCGGACCGTCGCGATCGATCCGATCGGTGATGACCTGACGGTTGAGATTGATGGAAGCCATGATCGATCCCCGGTCGACGATGACCGATCTTGGACCATCGCGATCGATCCGATCGATGATGACCTGACGGTTGAGATTGATGGAAGCCATGATCGATCCCAGTCGGCGACGACCGATCTCGAACCGTTGCGATCGATCTGATCGGTGATGACCCGACGGTTGCGATCGATCGAAGCCATGATCGATCCCGGTTGGCGAAGACCGATCTCGGACCATCGCGATCGATCCGATCGATGACAATCCGAATGTTGCGATCGATCGAAGCCATGATCGATCCCGGTCGGCGATGATCGATCTCGGACTGTCGTGATCAATCCGATCGGCGATGACCCGACGGTTGCGATCGATCGAAGCCATGATCGATCCCGGTCAGCGACGAATGATCTCGGACCGTCGCGATTGATCCGATTGGCAATGACTCGATGGTTGCAATCGATCGATACCGTGATCGATCCCGATCGGCGACGACCGATCTCGGACTATTGCGATCGATCCGATCGGTGACAATCCAACAGTTGCGAACGATCGAAGCCATGATCGATCCCGGTCGACGACGACCGATCTCGGACCGTTGCAATTGATCCAATTGGCGACGACCCTACGGTTGCGATCGATCGAAGCCATGAACGATCCCGGTCGGCGACGACTGATCTCGGACCGTCGCGATCGATCCGATAGGCGATGACCCGATGGTTGCGATCGATCGAAGCCATGATTAATCCCGGTCGGCGACGACGATCTCGGACCGTTGCGATCGATCCAATTGGCGATGATCCGATGGTTGGGATCGATAGAAGCCATGATCGATCCCGGTCGGCGACGATCGATCTCGGACCGTCGCGATCAATCCGATCGGTGATGACCCGACGGTTGCAATCGATCGAAGCCATGATCGATCTTGGTCAGCGACGACTGATCTCGGACCGTTGCGATCGATTCGACCGGCGATGATCCGACGGTTACGATCGATCGAAGCCATGATCGATCCTGGTCGGCGACGACCGATCTCTGACTGTTGCGATCGATCTGATCGGCGATGACCCTACAGTTGCGATTGATCGATGCTATGATCGATCCCGATCGGCGACGACCGATCTCGGACCATCGCGATTGATCCGATTGGCGACGATCCTATGGTTGGGATCGATCTAAGCCATGATCGATCCCGGTCGGCGACGATCGATCTCAGACCGTCGCAATCGATCCGATCGGCGATGACCCGACGGTTGCGATCGATCGAAGCCATGATCGATCCCAGTCGGCGACGACCGATCTTGGACCGTTGCGATCGATCCGATCGGCGATGATCCGACGGTTATGATCAATCGAAGCCATGATCGATCCCGATCGGTGACGATCGATCTCGGACTGTCACGATCGATCCGATCGGTGACGACCCGACGATTGCGATCGACCGAAGCCATGATTGATCCCGGTCGGTGACGACTGATCTCAGACCGTCGCGATCGATCCGATCGGCGATGACCCAACGGTTGCGATTGATCAAAGCCATGATCGATCCCGGTCGGTGACGATTGATCTCGGACCGTTGTGATCGATCCGATCGGTGACGATCCGACGGTTGTGATCGATCGAAGCAATGATCGATCCCGGTCGCCGACGACTGATCTCGGACCGTTGCGATCGATCCGATTGGCGATGACCCAACGGTTGCGATAGATCGAAGCAATGATCGATCCCGGTCACCGACGACCGATCTTGGACCGTTGCGATCGATCCGATCGGCAACGATTTGACGGTTTTGATCGATCAAAGCCATGATCGATCGTGGCCGGCGACGACCGATCTTGGACCATCACAATCGATCCAATCAGCGACGATCCGACGGTTGCGATCGATCGAAGCCATGATCGATCCCCGGTCGACGATGACAGATCTTAGACCGTCACGATCGATCCGATCGGCGACGACCCGACGGTTGAGATCGATGGAAGCCATGATTGATCCCGGTCGGCGACGATCGATATTGAACCATCAAGATCGATCCGATCGGCGTTGACCCGATGGTTGCGATGGATCAAAGCCATGATCGATCTCGGTCGGCGATGACCGATCTTGAACCGTTGCGATTGATCCGATCGGCGATGATCCGACTGTTGCGATCGATCCAAGCCATGATCGATCCCGGTCGGCAACGACCGATCTCGGACCATTGTGATTAATCCGATCGGCGACGACCCGACGGTTGCGATCGATCGAAGCCATGATCGATCCCGGTCGGCGATGACCAATCTCGGACCGTTGCGATCGATCCGATCGGCGATGACCCAATGGTTGCGATCGATCGAAGCCATGATCGATCCCGATCGGCGACTATCGATCTCGTACCGTTGCGATCGATCCGATCGGCGACGACCCAACAGTTGCGATCGATAGAAGCCATGATCGATCCTGGTCGCCAACGACCGATCTCAGACCGTCGCAATCGATCGATCGGCGAAGATCCGGCGGTTGCGATCGATCGAAGCCATGATCGATCCCGATCGGCGATGACCGATCTCGGACCGTTGCGATTGATCCGATCGGTGACGACCTGACGGTTGCGATCGATTGAAGCCATGATCGATCCCGGTTGGCGACGACCGATGTCGGACCATCGCGATCGATCCGATCGGCGACGATCCGAATGTTGTGATCGATCGAAGCCATGATCGATCCCGATCGGCGACTATCGATCTCGGACTATTGCGACCGATCTGATCGGCGATGACCCAATGGTTGCGATCGATCGAAGCCATGATCGATCCCGGTCAGCGACGACCGATCTCGGATCTTTGCGATCGATCCGATCGGCGATGATCCGACGGTTGCGATCGATCAAAGCCATGATCGATCCCGGTTGGCGATGACTGATCTCGAATCATCGTTATCGATCCGATCGGCGATGACCCCACGGTTGCGATCGATCGAAGCCATGATCGATGCCGGTCGCTGACGACCGATCTCGAACCGTTGCGATCGATCCGATCGGCGTCGATCAGATGATTTCGATCGATCGAAGCCATGATCAATCTCGATCGGCGACGACCGATCTCGAACCGTCGCAATTGATCCGATCAGCGACGATCCGATGGTTGCGATCGATCGAAGCCATGATCGATCCCCGGTCGGCGATGACCGATCTTAGACCGTTGCGATCGATTCGATCGGTGATGACCCGACGGTTGAGATCGATCTAAGCCATGATCGATCCTGGTCGGCGATGACCGATCTCTGACCGTTGTGATTGATCCGATCGGCGACAACCATACTGTTCCAATCGATCGAAGCCATGATCGATCCCGGTCGGCGACACCGATCTCGGACCGTCGCGATCGATCCGATCGGTGACGATCCGACGGTTGTGATCGATCGAAGCCATGATCAATCCCGGTCGACGACGATCGATCTCGGACCGTTGCGATCGATCCGATCGGCGACGACCCGACGGTTGCGATCGATCAAAGCCAAGATCGATCCCGGTCAGCGACAACCGATCTCGGACTGTCGCGATCGATCTGATCGGCGATGACCCGACGGTTGCGATCGATCGAAGCCATGATTGATCCCGGTCAGTGACGACGATCTCGAACCGTTGCGATTGATCCGATCGGCGATGATCGGACGGTTGCGATCGATCCAAGCCATGATCGATCCCGATCGGCGACAACCGATCTCGGACCATCGCGATCGATTCGATCAGCGACGACCCGATGGTTGCGATCGATCGAAGCCATGATCGATTCTGGTCGGTGATGACTGATCTCGGACCGTGCGATCGATCCGATCGGTGATGACCCGACGATTGTGATCGATCAAAGAAATGATCGATCTCGGTCGGCGATGACCGATCTCAGACCATTGCGATCGTTCCGATCGGCAACGAACCGACTGTTGTGATCGATCAAAGCCATGATCGATCGGTGACATTCCGATGGTTGCAATCGATCGAAGCCATGATCGATCCCAGCAGCGATGATCGATCTCGGACCATCGCGATCGATCCGATCGGCGACGATCTGACGTTTGAGATCGATCCAAGCCATGATTGATCCCGATCGGTGACGAACGATCTTGGACCGTCACGATCGATCCGATCGGCGACGACCCGACAGTTGCGATCGATCGAAGCCATGATCAATCTCTGTCGGTGACGACTGATCTCTGACCATTGCGATCAATCTAATCAGCGGCGACCCGACGGTTGCGATCGATTGAAGCCATGATCGATCCTGGTCGGCGACGATCGAAGCCATGATCGATCCCGATCGGCGACGATCGATCTCGGACCGTTGCGATCGATCCGATCGGCGATGAACCGACGGTTGCGATCGATTGAAGCCATGATCGATCCCGGTCGGCAACGATCGATCTCGGACCATCGCGATCAATCCGATCGGCGATGATCCGATGGTTGCCATCGATCGAAGCCATGATCGATCTCGGTCGGTGACGATCGATCTCGGACCGTCGCGATCGATTCGATCGGTGACGACCCGATGGTTGCGATCGATCGAAGCCATGATCGATTCCGATCGGCGATGACCGATCTCGGACCGTTGCGATCGATCCGATCGGTGACGAACCGATGGTTGCAATCGATCGAAGCCATGATCGATCTCGGTCGGCAACGACCGATCTCGGACCGTCGCGATCGATCCGATCGGCGATGATCCGACAGTTGCGATCGATCGAAGCCATGATAGATCCCGATCGGTGACGATCGATCTTGGACCATCATGATTGATCTGATCGGCGATGACCCGACGGTTGCGATCGATCGAAGCCATGATCGATCCCGGTCGGCGACGATCGATCTCGGACCGTTGCGATCAATCCGATCGGCGATGATCCGATGGTTTTGATCGATCGAAGCCATGATCGATCTCGGTCCGCGACGACCGATCTTGGACCATCGCGATCGATCCGATCGGCGATGATCCGACGGTTGCGATCGATCGAAGCCATGATCGATCCCCGATCGGCGACGACCGATCTAGGACTGTCGCGATCGATCCAATCGGCGACGACCCGACGGTTGCGATCGATCAAAGCCATGATCGATCCCGGTCGGCGATGACTGATCTCGGGCCAATGCGAACGATCCGATCGGCGATGATCCGACGGTTGCAATCGATCGAAGCCATGATCAATCCCGATCGACAATGATCGATCTCGAACCGTTGCGATCGATCCGATCGGCGACGACCTGATGGTTCCGATCGATCGAAGCCATGATCGATCCCAGTCTGCGATGAACGATCTCGGACCATTGCGATTGATCCGATCGGCAACGATTCGATGGTTGCGATCGATCGAAGCCATGATCGATACTGGTCGGCGATGACCGATCCGACGCATGTACCAAAATTAATTTTTTTAAAATAATTACGACACATTTCGTTGCGTTGCAATATTTTATTTTTAATTTTTAATCTTTTAATTATATTTTATAAAATTTATGTTTTTTAAAAACTTTGCAACGCATTATTTGCGTCGCTAAATTAAATTTTTTTTAATTTTCTAATTTATTGCGTCGCTAATGCATCACTATTTAACATAATGAATTTTTTAAAAAATATTGCGATGCATTGAAGTGCATCGTAATATTTTTATTTCATAATTCTTTTTAATATTTTTATAAAATTTATTTTTTTAAAAAACATTGCGATGCAATACTTGCATCGCTAAATAAAAAATTATTTTTATTAATTTACTATTTTATTGTGTCGCTATTGCGTCGCTATTTAACATAATTAATTTTTTAAAAACATTGCGATGCACTGAGTTGCGTCACATATTTTTATTTCATAATTCTATTTTATAAAAATTAATTTTATTTTAAATAATTACGAAGCAATTAGTGCATCGCTAAATTAAAAAAATATTTTTTAATTTTCTGGTTTATTGCGTCGCTAATGCGTCGCTATTTAATATAATTTAATTTTTTTAAAAATTTGTGACGCACTGAGTTGAGTCACAATATTTTTATTTCATAATTATATTTTATAAAAATTAAATTTCAAAATATTGCAACGCATTACTTGCATCACTAAATTAAAAAATTAATTTTTTTTGATTTCTGGTTTATTAAGTCGCTAATGCATCGCTAATTGCGTCGCAATGTTTTGTTGTCACGGAGGCGTCGCAATGTGGTCACAATTTAGCGACACAAGGATGCGTCGCTATATTTGCATCTCTATTTCGGTATTTTCTTGTAGTGTATACATTCTATGAATATAAATAAAATAAAAATGGTTTCTTTATCTATCCAGATGTCTTTTATTATATATTTGATATCTTTGCCTATGAGATAAAGTTCAAAAGAATGTGAACCATGCATATAAAATTTATAATAGAGATTATAAATTATGAGATCCAAATTGTACGTTATGGTTCGATTCATTAAATTTCTCTAGTCGATGTGTAGATGGGACTAGATACCATCGAACACCATGAGACAGGCATACATTGCATATCCTCACCCTTGGGTTGAGCAGCCGATTTCATAACCTGAAGTATGAAGATACTTGAATAGGTGTGTGGATGCTCGTTATTGTAACGATGCATTGGATGACCCGTACAGAGATCTCATATGGATATTCTATATAGTGTCGATGGTTGATATCTAATGACGGTGGTATGAGTGATCTTTTGACTTGAGATCTTTATTGCATCTCACGTGTAAAATGTCATACTTTGACTTGAGATCTTTATTAGGTTGGGTTGGGTCCAATTGGGTTGAGGTCAGATAGAACTTGGTCTAACCCAACTTATTTGCATGTCTATGCATGACCAACCTAGCTTCTACCTTAATGGCCTTTTGTGCTTTTTCATTAGAGATAAACCTAATCTAGGTGTCTCTTAACATTGGACCTAGATCTTAGACCCTTATCATTAGATATTGTTGACCCCAGATTGATTTTGATGATTACAAAATAATTAGGTAATTCTAAGCTTGATACAGGGAAGTTCGGTCGCCTTGCAAGTAAGTATCTTCGTACAAAATTTCATTGGTAAGAAAGTACTTCATTTAATTTGCTTTGAATATTTTTATTAGCTTGGGAGTTAATTGGTTAGCTAACTTGTTATTCCATTTAGCTAGCTGGCACACCTCTCAGCTAGCTGATACATTATCTCAGTGCTTGGCCGAACGATCTTGTATTTTAGCTAGCTGGTTAGCTAGCTTGTTAGCTAGCTAAGTTTCTTCAGCTAACTAAAATGCTCATCACAGTGCTTGGCCGAACGCTCTATAATTTTAGCTAGCTGGTTGGTTAATTTGTTAGCTAACTGGAATTTGTTTTAGCTAACTCCAGCTGCCTGTAAACTCTCCTGGCTGAACTGTCTTAAATTTTAGCTAACTATGGAGCTAGCTGCCAGCCGTTTAGCTAGCTGACGTTTCTTTTAGTTAACTGCTTAGCTAACTATTTTATCTTGGAGCTAACTGCTTAGCTAACTATTTTTCACAGGAAACGTTGAAGCCATGAGGATTCAAATTTTAGTTAACTGGAGAGCTAGCTGCCTGTTGCTAGTTAGCTGGAGAGTTAGCTACCTTATTCAGACGTATGGCTGCCTTTTTGCTCAGTTAACTGGAGAGCTAACTAAGCCGGACCGTTCCTACGTTACTTTTTGTTTTAGTTAGCTAGTGAGCTAACTGACTATCATTTAGCTAGCTATTGAGCTAACTATTCTTCTCCTGCAACTCCTGTAACCGTGAGCCTTAATTTTCTAGTTAGCTGGGAAGCTAACTACCAATGCATGAACCCTTTACTTTGCCGTTTTATATTGCCTGTTAGTTAGCTGAAGAGCTAACTAACCTTTGCTTAGTTAGCTACCTAGCTAACTAAGTGGTCTGCTTGGCCGTTGTTTTTGCCTGTTAGTTAGCTGAAGAGCTAACTAGCAATCTTTCTAGTTAACTAAAGTGCTGCCTCTGGATGATTTATTTGCCATGGCCTCTCTTGTTAGCTAGCTGACTAGCTAGCTGAGGTTACTTACTTATCTCTTCACCGAATGCATTGATGTCTTCAGCTACCTGAGTTATTTTTCAGTCAACTACCGCCTGAGTTCTTAAGCTGCTCTTTCTCTCTTACTCTCTCTCTATTGCTATTTTAAGCTACATTTAACTTTTAGATTTTGAATCTTTGCAGTGCTCTTCCTTCCTCAAATGGAGATCATCATTCAATGCTTAAGGGAAATATTTATAACGGTTATATTTTCTTCCCATTTTTATTTCCATTTGTTTCTAATGTATCTAACGGATCTTTCTTGTTGGATGATTATAAAAAGGTGGGATTTGAAGCACACCATGACGATTCTAAAAAGAGTTTTTAAAGAGAGAAAATCCAAGAAAAGAGCTTATATTGCATATTGTTGAGTGGTTGTTGCTGTGCATTCAAGTTCATTCATTGCTCCAAAAAGTCGTCGGATCTTTGAAGCTTTTCAAGCAATCAAGACTTCAGCTACTTCGACCTCGTTCATTTATTGCTGAGTTTATTGCTTCAAAAATTGTAAAGTATATTCTGAATATTTGCTCATTGTGGGAGCTTCTCTTTATCATTCTTGATCATTTTTGTAAAAGGGTTAGTGTTAACCCTATTATTTTGGGCTTCCTTGTGCCTTGAAACAAGAGGACTAGCCTAGGTTTGGCTAGGGATTTGGCTTCCTTGTGCCGTGAAACAAGAGGACTAGCCTGGTGTGGCTAGGGGTTTTTGGCTACCTTGTGCCGTATAAACAAGAGGGCTAGCCTGGTTTGGCTAGAGGTTGTAATCGTTGTGATACGATTAGTGAAATTCCAAAGGTTTTGGGGAGTGGATGTAGGTGCTGAGTTTGGCACCGAACCACTATAAACTTCTGTGTGTTTGTGGTTGTTTGATTCTCTACTGTTATCATTCTGTGCACTCCACTACACCGCTGCAAATTAAAATTAGGGTTTAAGCACATACTTGCATAGTAATCAATTTTTTTTAACCCAATTCACCCCCCTCTTGGGTTGCTACATTTGGGCAACAAGTGGTATCAGAGCAGAGTGCTCTTGATTTCTATAGCTTTGATTAGCTTGGAGCCAAAGATCAGTAGTAATCCCAATGAGTTCTATGTTGACTGAAGGACAATCAACTAATAGACCACCTTTGTTCAATGGAACAAATTACACATATTGGAAAGCACGAATGAAAATCTTCATTCAAGCACTAGATTATGATTTATGGGAATCATAATTAATGGACCACACACACCCACTATTATGATTGAAAATATTAATATTGCAAAGCCTGAATCTGAATGGGATGAGCAAGACAAGAAATTAGCTCAATTAAATGCTAAGGCTATGAATGTTCTTTATTGCTCTCTTGATGCAAATGAGTTTAATCGCATATCTACTTGTATGTCTGCTAAGGAAATCTGGATAGACTTGAAGTCACCCATGAGGGTACAAATCAAGTCAAGGAATCCAAAATAAATATGCTTGTTCATAAGTATGAATTATTTAAGATGGATCCTGCTGAAAATATTACTGATATGTTTACAAGATTTACTGACATTATTAATGGATTGAAAAGTCTTGGAAAATCTTATGCTAACAGTGATCTTGTTAGAAAAATCTTAAGATCTTTACCTAGGACATGGGAAGCAAAAGTCACTGCAATTCAAGAAGCAAAAGATCTCAACACTTATCACTTGAAGAGTTGGTCGGTTCTTTGATGACTCATGAGCTTCAGCAACGACAACATATCGATGAAGATGAATCAAAGAAGAAAAGGACTATGGCTTTGAAGAGTGTAACTCAAGAAGATGAAAGTGAAGAAACCATAGTGACAGTGAGAAAGATGATGAAATGATACTTATTTCAAGAAAATTTAAAAGTTCATGAAGAGAAAGAAATTTGGAAAAAGAAAATAATTTGTCAAAGGAGACCATAGCAAAGATAAGGAAAAGAGTGAACCTCCTACATGCTATGAGTGCAAGAACCTGGACACATCAGACCAGATTGTCCACTATTAAAGAAAGGATCTAAAAGAGTAAAGAAGAAGGCAATGATGGCTACTTGGAGCGACAGTGAAGCAACAGTTCAGAAGATGAAGAGAAAACTGAAGTTGCAAATGTTTGCTTCATGGCTGATAATGATGAGGTAAGCCTAACTTTTTAGATGACTTTACCTTTGATGAATTACAATGTGCATTTTATGAACTTATTGATGATTTTGCAAATTTAAGTTCAAAAAGCAAAGAATTGAAAAATGAAATCAAAAATCTTACTCTTGAAAAAGAAAAAAATTTCAAAGGATAATGAATCATTGTTAAAGGAAAACCAAGATTTGAAAAATGAAGTGGATAAATTAAAACCAATTGTTGATAGATTTAGTCTAAGTTCAGAAAAATTAGAAATGATTTTAAATAGTCAAAGAGCTGTTTACAATAGAGCTGGTCTTGGATACAATACTTTTGAAAGACAAAATTTTTGAAAAATATTTATGAGCATGCTGATGATTCTACTAAAATTACATGTTTTAAATGCGAAAAAATTGGACACAAAGCTTATATTTGTCAAACACAAAAGATAAGAAAAATATGGGTTCCAAAAGGAACCATCTTGACTAACCCTAAAGGACCCAAGAAAGCTTGGGTACCTAAAAAAAAAATTAAATTGTGTATGCAGTGTGTCTTGCAACCCGAGCAATTAAAAGACAATGGTACTTGGATAGCGGGTGCTCAAGACACATGACCGGTGATGAATCGCAATTCATCACTTTGGAAGCAAAAGATGGAGGTGTTGTTACTTTCGGTGATAATGGCCAAGGAAAAATAATTGGCATTGGAAAAATAGGTATCACACCTCATGCTTATATTGATAATGTTTTGCTTGTGAAAGGACTGAAACACAATTTACTTAGCATTAGTCAACTATGTGACAAAGGATTTAATGTTACTTTTAAATCATCTCTATGCATTGTTAAAAATCCTGCAAATGAAAACATGAAATTTGTTGGTCATAGGCATGGTAATGTATACATTGTTAATTTAAATGATTTGCATGATCAAAATATTGATTGCCTAGTTGCTACAAATAATAAAACTGATAATAGTTGGTTATGGCATCGTAGGCTAGCTCATGCAAGCATGGATTTACTATCTAAATTAATTAAGAAGGATTTAGTACATGGTTTGCCAAAACTTGTTTTTGAAAAAGATAAAATTTGTAATGCTTGTCAATTTGGAAAACAAACCCGAGTTTCTTTTAAATCAAAGAATTTAGTTTCAACCACTAGACCTTTGGAGCTCTTGCATATGGATTTATTCGGTCCTACAAGAACAACTAGTCTAGGAGGAAAAAGATACGGTTTTGTTGTTATTGATGATTTCTCTCGCTTTACATGGGTTTTATTTCTATCTAGTAAAGACGAAGCATTTTCAGCATTTCAAAAATTATTCAAAAGAATTACAAACGAAAAGAATTCTTCTGTTTTGTCGATACGAAGTGATCATGGAAAAGAATTTGAAAACAAATCTTTTGAAGAATTTTGTAATGAAAATGGAATTGAACATAATTTTTCTGCACCAAGAACACCACAACAAAATGGAGTAGTTGAAAGAAAGAATAGAACATTAGAGGAAATGGCGCGTACCATGTTGTGTGAAAGCAATCTTCCAAAATATTTTTGGGCAGAAGCTATTAACACTGCATGTTATATTTTAAATCATGTATTAATCAGACCTGTTTTGAAAAAGACTCCATATGAACTTTGGAAAGGAAGAAAACCTAATATAGTTACTTTCATGTTTTTGGATGCCGATGTTTTGTATTAAATAATAAAAAATTAAACCTTGATAAATTTGATGCTAAGTCTGATGAAGGAATTTTTCTCGGATATTCTTTACATAGTAGAGCTTTTAGAATATTCAACAAAAAGACTTTAGTAGTTGAAGAATCAATTCATGTTATCTTTGATGAATCTAATGATCTTCCATCAAGGAAGGAAAAGGTATAAATGATGCAGATGACATTGAAGATCAATTCAAGGACATCACACTGAAGGATAAGACGACACATATACACAAGAGGTAAATGGAGAAGGGAACGCTGACCTACCTGAAGCCTCACAAGGTAATGATGAATTAGAAAGAGGTGGAGGTATGTTCTCAGTCACCCCAAAGATCTAATTATTGGTGATCCTTCTCAAGGAGTTAGAACTAGATCGTCATTTAGAGATGCTTGCAATAACTTAGCATTTGTATCTAAAATTGAACCTAAATGTTATGATGATGCTAAAAATGATGTTGATTGGATTAATGCCATGCATGAGGAACTTAACCAATTTGAAAGAAATAATGTTTGGACTCTTATTGAAAGACCTCATGATCATCAAATTATTGGAACTAAATGGGTTTATAGAAACAAATTAGATGAACATGGTAATATAATTAGAAATAAGGCAAGATTGGTAGCTAAGGGTTATAATCAAGAAGAGGGAATTGATTTTGATGAAACTTATGCCCCTGTTGCTAGATTAGAAGCTATTAGATTACTTCTTGCTTATGCTTGTTATATGAATTTTAAATTGTATCAAATGGATGTTAAAAGTGCTTTCTTGAATGGATACATTGCTGAGCAAGTTTTTATGGAACAGCCACCCGGCTTTGAAAATCACTTGTTTCCAAATCACGTTTTCAAATTAAACAAGGCTCTATATGGTTTGAAGCAAGCACCCCGGGCATGGTATGAAAGATTAAGCAAATTCTTGATTAGTAATGATTTTATTCGAGGAACTGTGGATACAACTTTATTTATTAAAAGATAAAATAAAGATATATTAATTATTCAAATCTATGTTGATGATATCATATTTGGTGCCACTAATGATTCTTTGTGCAAAGACTTTGCTAAGCTTATGCAGGGAGAGTTCGAGATGAGTATGATGGGTGAGCTGACCTACTTCCTCGGACTACAAATTAAACAAAGCAAAGATGATCTTCATAAGCCAATCCAAATATACCAAAGAAATGATCAAGAAGTTTGGCATGGAGACATCCAAGAGTATCGGTACCCCTATGAGCTCATCATGTAGACTTGAATCTTATATTCTGAAAAATCTGTTGATTTAAAATTATATAAGGCATGATTGGATCATTATTATATTAACTGCTAGTAGGCCAGATATTTTATTTAGTGTTTGCATGTGTGCAAGATATCAAGCAAATCCTAAAGAATCACATTTGCTTGCTGTTAAAAGAATATTTAAATATTTAAATGGAACAATAAATTTAGGTATATGGTATGATAAACAATCTAGCATTGACTTAATAGGATACACTGATTCAGACTTTGCTGGATGTAAAATAGATAGGAAATCAACCACTGGAACCTGCCAGTTTCTAGGTGTTAACTTAATTTCATGGTTTAGCAAAAAGCAAACTTCAGTAGCACTGTCTACGGCCGAGGCCGAATACATTGCAGCTGGAAGTTGCTGTGCTCAAATTTTATGGATTAAGCAACAGCTAGAAGATTATGGTATTAAACAAAAGGCTATACCTATAAAATGTGATAATACAAGTGCAATCAATTTAACTAAGAATCCTATTCAACATTCCAGAACTAAACATATTGAAATTAGACATCATTTCATTAGAGATACGTAAATAATGGAAATGTTGTTATTGAATTTTTAAACATAGAAAATCAAATTGCTGATATTTTCACTAAGCCTCTTGATGAAACAAAATTTTATGAAATCAGAAGAGAATTGGGAATGTTTGATCCAACCATTTAATGAATCAATTAATGAATTGATATGATATCTAATTGATGTGACATCTTTTAATCAAATCAATTAAAGGGAACATCCTATCAAATTAATTGCTTGAGTATGCTGCAAGCTTTAAGCTTTTCCACCTTTATGAAGCATAACTTCCTTAAATTCATCCACCAACCAGCCGATTGAAAACTTTTTCTTTTGATGGCAGTTAACTGACAGGTAACCAAATAGTCACCTGGCCAGCTAACCATCAAGGCATCTCCTATATAACCTTTTTCACCAAATGATTTTTTCATTCAAACCGTTCTTCATCACTTCAAGCCGAGCGTCTTCACCACTCCTCTCAATCTCATCCATTCTTCATTCCATCAATATCTCTATCAATCTTCTTCCATTCAATCCATCTTGAAGATATTGGATGGCTCCCAAGAAGAAGGCAGTCGCTAGAGAAGATGATTGCGCCGATCTTCACCAGAAGTCTTCTACTTCTTCATCTCATATCAACTCCCTTCTTGCATCTAAATCCTTTGCTCATGGAAGGTTAGTTGATTTTAACTTTTTAGAACAAGAAGGTTTTAAAATTGGAAAACTTTTAGTTAATCAAGGTTGGGAGAAGCTTCTTTCTACCAAGAGACCTATTTATCCTGAGCTTATTAGGAAATTTTATGAAAATATCTCTTTTGGTAGTGGAACTATCTCTTCCTTTGTGAAAAAGACTAAAATTGACCTAGACTGCAAAACATTAGGATGTGCTCTTAATATTCCATCTGATGGTTTCTTAGAAATCCTACCCAGTGAACGTGGATATAAAATAGGTTTAATCCTTAATATTGATGACAATGAAGCCAGTAATATTGAAACTCTAGATGCAACATGCTATATGTAGAAAATAGATTATTTCACAGTATCATTGCCAAAATCCTAGCCCCTCGTGCTGGTTCGTTTAATGTAGTAAATGATAGGGACATATGCATAATGTATGACATCTTAATAGAAGACCCTATTGATCTACCTCAACTAATGATGACTGTAATAAAAATCCTTATCTAGATCTAAGGCTGCCTTGCCCTACGAAATGTTTCTCACTTATATTTGAGTTTTTCAATATTAAGCTTAAGGGAGAAACTACAGTGGCATTACGTCACTCTGACATTTTTAATGCTCATTCACTGCACCGTATGGACTTTGCCAAACGGGATGGTATTTGGTTAAAGGTTAGGTCTAGAATGGTCAGTCTAGTATGTCACCGCCAACTATGACTCAATCTGCTTGTTCTCCTTATAACTTCTTCAATTTTGATTTCAACCATCCGAATCCTTACCTTGCTACTATGTCTGATGATCAAAATCCTTTTTAATCTGATCCACCCAGTATGAATGCTCCTGGACCTTCTTATCGGAATGACAATCAAGCTCCTACTCCTCTTCCTGTAGTGTGTATAAGTGATGATCAAATTCGCCTTATTATCAATGAATTGACCCTTGCCACTTCTAGTCGAAGCTCTGGAGACAGTGCTTCTTCTGTCAATGATCAGACTCTCATTCCACATATTTCTTCTGTTTTTAAAAATATCTCAGTTTAAACTTATTCTTGAGCGACTTGTCCATGATATGAACATTCTCAATGGAAGAGTTTTTCATCACAATGAATCTGTCATGGAGTGGATCCTAAAAGAGATTAATTTCCTAAAAGGTAAGCTTGAGAATTTTGAAACTAAGGCATAGTGGATAGAGCACCGAATGAGATCTACAGAGACCCAGACCCGAGATGCAGCAAACGCTGTTGACCATTGGACCGCATCCTTCTCAAGGCTGAGTCAACTCCTAGAGACTTACATCACTCTTTCTGCCACCTCTGCGCCTGATGCTTCTTATTCTCATCTGCACCTCTGGACTCCACCGACATAGCCTTCTGCCGAGAAGCCTGGATCTTCAAACAAACTAAATGTTTCTTTAGTGCATATTTCTTCTTCTGATGACGACAAGTGATTATGTTTGACTTATGTTGTGATCGTACTTAGTACTGCTGTTTTTGTAATGCATGACTATGTTTTATGACTTAAGACCATGGCATGTAATGTTTGCAATACTCTATTTTGTAATGATCTAAATGACTGCTCAAATTATGTATGTTTGATCACATCTCCTTGATATATTATGCTTAAATTTATTGCAAAACTCTTCAAACTTCTTTTTGATTAATAACAAAAAGGGGAGAAGATTATTGCATACATTAAGGAATGGAGTAAAGTAGTAACTCCATATATTCAGGAGGAGAAAAGATTTCACTGTTTCAGATTGATAGGGGGAGAAATTAATGTTTTCTGATTACACACTATTAAACTTCCTATATTTTCTCCTCTTGTGCTTAAAGGTTTTGTCATCATCAAAAAGGGGGAGATTGTTGACCCCAGATTGATTTTGATGATTACAAAATAATTAGGCAATTCTAAGCTTGATACAGGGAAGTTCGGTCGCCTTGCAAGTAAGTATCTTCGTGAAAAATTTCATTGGTAAGAAAGTACTTCATTTAATTTGCTTTGAATATTTTTATTAGCTTGGGAGTTAACTAGTTAGCTAACTTGTTATTCCATTTAGCTAGCTGGCACACCTCTCAGCTAGCTGATACATTGTCTCAGTGCTTGGCCGAACGATCTTGTATTTTAGCTAGCTGGTTAGCTAGCTTGTTAGCTAACTGAAGTTTCTTCAGCTAACTAAAATGCTCGTCACAGTGCTTGGCCGAATGCTCTATAATTTTAGCTAGCTGGTTGGTTAACTTGTTAGCTAACTGGAATTCGTTTTAGCTAACTCCAGCTGCCTGTAAACTCTCCTGGCCGAACTGTCTTAAATTTTAGCTAACTATGGAGCTAGCTGCCAGGCCTTTAGCGAGCGTTTCTTTTAGTTAACTGCTTAGCTAACTATTTTATCTTGGAGCTAACTGCTTAGCTAACTATTTTTCATAGGAAACATTGAAGCCGTGAGGATTCAAATTTTAGTTAACTGGAGAGCTAGCTGCCTGTTGGCTAGTTAGCTGGAGAGTTAGCTATCTTATTCAGACGTATGACTGCCTTTTTGCTCAGTTAGCTGGAGAGCTAACTAAGCCAGACCGTTCATACGTTACTTTTTGTTTTAGTTAGCTAGTGAGCTAACTGACTATCATTTAGCTAGCTATTGAGCTAACTATTCTTCTCCTGCAACTCCTGCAACCGTGAGCCTTAATTTCTAGTTAGCTGGGAAGCTAACTACCAATGCATGAACCTTTTACTTTGCCGTTTTATATTGCCTGTTAGTTAGCTGAAGAGCTAACTAACCTTTGCTAGTTAGCTGGCTAGTTAACTAAGTGGTCTGCTTGGCCGTTGTTTTTGCCTGTTAGTTAGCTGAAGAGCTAACTAGCAATCTTTCTAGTTAACTAAAGTGCTGCCTCTGGATGATTTATTTGTCGTGGCCTCTCTTGTTAGCTAGCTGACTAGCTAGCTGAGGTTATGTTGACCCAATTGATGATTTTGATGATTAACAAAACTATTTGAGTATAACTATTGGAGGCTCTAATGATTTTGATTAAGTGTTTCAGATTATAAGACTATTAAATGATCAAAATCAGGAGTTACATAGTGTTCTGGATCGAATCTAATGTCTAGGTAAGAATTGCAGACATTAGAGTTGACTCCGAGAATCACAGAGCTGACTCCGGAACTGGCACGGAAGTTAGAGTCGACTCCGAGACTGTTAGAGTTGACTCTCACAGAAGAAGCAGAACGTCGATTTTTCTGGCCCCAACCTAGAGTCGACTCCGGGTAAGTTAGAGTCGACTCTAGAAAAGTTTCTTGTCGACCCCAGAAAAGTCAGAGACGACTCCAGAAATATCGTTTTGAAATGCCTCGAGCTAGAGCCAACTCCAGAAAAGTTAGAGTCGACTCCAACCCACCTGGAACAAAAAATCAAATTGCCAGATCAGCTCTAACGGTAATATTTCTATTTTACCTTATTTCTAACGGATATATTTTGCTACAAGGTACACTCCAACGGATAGTTTTCTTCCAAAAATGGGTTGAAAGAAATCTATAAAAAGGGAAGACCATTGTTCAAAAAAAAGAACGGAAAACAAGAACGAAAAAGAGAGAAAATCTGAAATAGACAAATCCCATCTCAAAAATCCGAAAAAGAGAGAGCCTGAATCTCAAGAGAAAAACCTTCTAGCTCAAATCCACTCCACTCCAAAAAGCTCAAGAGGAATCCAAGGCATTCAAATCAAGTTTTTGTGGATTTTCCAACTTGAAGAAAGAAGTTTAGCTTCTTGCTTTTCAACCCTTCTCAACTGCTTCAACTGTGAAGAATCGGAGCTGAGGCTTGATTCAACCTAGCAAGGAGAGAAGAAAAGAAGAAGAAGAAAAGCTCAAAAGCCAACCATCTACAAATCAGGCTTTTCTAAACTTGTTATATTATTTGATTATCTGCTCATTAAGGAGCTTTATATTTGAAAAACATATTTCATTTGTTTGAATCTAGTTCAATCTGGGGGATTGAACTAGTGGAGGTAGTCTTACCTCGGTTCAAGCTTGGTTAAGCTTGTGTTAGGGTTTTTGTGCTGGTGAGCCCTTGAAAACCAGCTGGGTTCGTTGTGCGCCCGGGAAAACAACAAGTTTGAGTTGTGAGCTTGTAAAACAACTCTGCTGTAATCTAGGGTGATTATAGTGTGGACCCAAGTGAATCTTGGGAGTGGACGTAGGTGTTGGATACACCGAACCACTATAAAATCTTTTGTGTTTGCCGTGTTCTATTGACTCTATCTCTATCTCTATTCTATTCACTGCACTTTATAGTTACTTTGCATTTGCCTTCATTAATCTCAAGCAAACTATTTAAAAAGGCTAATTTTTTAAAAGAACCCAATTCACCCCCCCCCTCTTGGGTTGTCATCTGGGCCAACAATTGGTATCAGAGCTAGTGCTCATTAGATTTTGATCACACGATCAAGAGCTAAAGTTCCAAATGGCAACACAAGTTGGTTCTTTTGCTGAAGGTCATTCTACGAATAGACCTCCACTTTTTAATGGCTCAAATTATTCTTATTGGAAAGCTAGAATGAGGATATTCATTCAAGCTTCTGATTATGAGCTATGGGGTGTTATAATTAATGGACCTAGTACACCCACACATGTTATTGATGGCACTATTGTTCCTAAGCCCGAAAGGGACTGGAATGATAATGATAGGAAGATGGCACAGCTTAATGCTAAGGCCATGAATGTTTATATTGCTCATTAGATGCTAATGAATTTAATAGAATCTCCACTTGTAATTCCGCAAAGGAGATTTGGGATAGATTAGAGGTTACCCATGAGGGTACCAATCAAGTAAAGAATCTAAAATTAATATTCTTGTTCACAAATATGAATTGTTTAGCATGGAACAATCTGAAACCATTGCATGCATGTACACTAGATTCACGATATTGTAAATGGTTTGAAAAGTCTTGGTAAGACATATACTAACTCTGAACTTGTTCGGAAAATTCTTAGGTCTTTACCAAGATCATGGGAAGCAAAAATGACTGCAATCCAAGAAGCTAAGGACCTCAACACTTTACCCTTAGAGGAGCTTCTAGGATCTCTTATGACCCATGAGCTGACTATGAGGCAGCATGTTGAGGAGGACACAAAGAAGAAAAAATATTGCCCTCAAAGCTGCAAAAGAAGAAGAGAGCAGCAGTGATGATGATGATGATAATGATGAGACTGCTCTCTTAGCAAAGAAATTTAAGAGATTTATGAGGAGAAAGAAACCCTTCCACAAGAAAAAATTTGGAGCTAAGTGGGAAGGAGAAAAGGATAAATAAGGACAAGGACAAGAAAAAGAGAAAGACCCCTTGACTTGCTATGAATGTAATAAACCGGGGCACTTTAGAAATGAATGTCCAAAGTTGAAGAAAGCCTACAAAAAGAAAAAGAAGGCTTATATGGCGACATGGAGTGACAGCGAGGAATCTTCTTCCGAAGAAGAAGAACAAAAGGAAGTCGCAAACGTATGCTTTATGGCGGACGACAATGACGAGGTATGTTCCGACAACCCTTGCGATGAATTTGCTTTCGATGAACTTTTTGATGCCTTTAATGAACTTGTTGGGGATTTCAAAATTTTGAAAAAGAAATACAAGTTTTTGAAAAATGAAAACTTAGCCTTCATTCATGAAAAAGAAAATCTTAACAATGAAATTAAGAAACTTAAATCTGAAAATGAAATTTTAATGAATGAAAAGGAATCAATCTCAAATGAAAAAGATAAACTAAAGATGAGGTTGAAAAACATAAAAACATAGTTGATAAGTTTACATTAAGTTCAATTAAATTAGACATGTTGTTAAATAGTCAAAAAGCTTTTTGACAAAGCCGGATTAGGATATAACACTTTAAGAAAACAAAAATCACTTAAAAATATTTTTGTAAGTGCTGGCCAAAGTAATTTCACATGCTTTAAATGTAATCAAAAGGGCATAAATCATATGAATGTAAAAATCTGAAACCTAATAAAAACTTAAATGTTAAAGGAAAGAAAATATGGGTTCCGAAAGGAACAATATTTGTTGGTACTAACCATGAAGGACCCAAGAAAGCTTGGGTACCTAAACATAAAGTCTGATTTTATTGCAGGAATGTCTTGTGGCCAAGAGATCAAAGAGAAAGTGGTATCTTGATAGTGGCTGCTCAAGACATATGACGGGTGACAAAGAAGAATTCATCACCCTAGAAGAAAAGAAAGGAGGAGTTGTTACATTTGGCGACAATGGCAAAGGCCAAATCTTGGGGTTTGGTAACATTCAAATAACTCCCTCCACATTTATTGAGAATGTACTTTATGTTGATGGTTTAAAACATAACTTAATTAGTATAAGTCAATTATGTGACAAAGGTTTTAAAGTATCTTTTGAATCTTCTTTATGCACTGTAGCTAATCCCATTGATAATAGCATTGTTTTTATTGGAAATAGAAATGGCAATGTATATATGATTGATTTAGACAAATTGTCTACTAATAATCATTGCTTAGTTGCTAATAATGCTAATATGAATGAGACTGGTTGGTTGTGGCATCGAAGATTAGGTCACGCAAGCACACACTTGATTTCAAAACTAATTAGAATGGATTTAGTAAAAGGTTACCTAAATTAGATTTTGAAAATAACAAAATATGTGATGCATGTCAGTTTGGAAAACAAACAAGAAGTTCTTTTAAATCTAAAAATATTGTTTCAACTTCTAGGCCTTAGAGCTACTTCACATGGACCTTTTTGGACCAACTAGAACCACAAGTCTAGGAGGAAAGAAATATGGTCTTGTGATAGTAGATGATTACTCTAGATTCACTTGGGTAATGTTTTTAGCTCACAAAGATGAGACTTTCTCGATATTCATGAAATTCTTCAAGAAAGTAACAATGAGAAAAACACTACCATAGTGTCTCTAAGAAGTGATCATGGAACTGAATTTGAAAATCACTTATTTGAAAGTTTTTGCAATGAAAATGGTATTAATCATAATTTTTCTGCACCTAGGACCCCACAACAAAATGGTGTAGTTGAAAGAAAAAATAGGACTCTAGAAGACATGGCCCGTACCATGCTATGTGAAAGTAAACTCCCGAAATACTTTTGGGCGGAAGCTATTAACACAGCATGTTACATCTAAATAGAGCCTTAATAAGACCTATTTTAAAGAAAACACCTTATGAATTATGGCATGATAGAAAACCCAATATAAAATATTTTCATGCATTTGGTTGTAAATGTTTTGTTCACAATAATGGTAAAAACAATTTAGGCAAATTTGATGCTAAATCTGATGAAGGAATATTTCTTAGGATACTCAATAACTAGTAAAGCATATAGAGTATTTAACAAAGAAAACTTAGTTGTTGAAGAATCATTCATGTAGTTTTTGATGAATCTTTAGCTATCATTCTGAAAAATTTGATGATGATGAAGATACAAACATAATTGAAAAAGATCTTGAAAAATTAAATATTGATGTATCTTTAGATCAAGATCAAGACGCTAAAGATAATGATTCACCTAAGGATGATGATACTAACGCTAATCATAATGATGTAGATCTACCTAGGATTGGAGATATGCTTATAGTCATCCTAAGGAATTGATTATAGGTGATCCATCTCAAGGAATAAGAACTAGATCATCCATGAGAAACATTAGTAATCATTTGCATTTGTATCACAAATTGAACCTAAAACTATTGAAGAAGCTGAAAAAGATAATAATTGGATGTTAGCAATGCAAGAAGAATTAAATCAATTTACAAGAAATAATGTATGGACTTAGTTGAAAGACCTAAAAATCATTCTGTTATAGGATCAAAATGGATATATAGAAATAAACTAGATGAAAATGGCATAGTAATTAGAAACAAAGCTAGATTAGTTGCAAAAGGATATAATCAAGAAGAAGGTATTGATTTTGATGAAACCTTTGCACCTGTAGCTAGATTAGAAGCCATTAGGCTATTACTTGCATTTGCATGTCATATGAATTTTAACTTATTTCAAATGGATGTAAAAAGTGCATTTCTAAATGGATTTATAAATGAAGAAGTATATGTAGAACAACCACCAGGTTTTGAAGATCACGAATTTTCAAATCACGTCTTTAAATTGCACAAAGCATTATATGGTTTGAAACAAGCACCTAGAGCTTGGTATGATAGATTAAGTAAATTCTTAATTGAAAATGATTTTATAAGAGGAAATGTTGATAAAACTTGTTTTTGAAAAGAAAAGGTAAAGATTTATTAGTAGTTCAAATATATGTTGATGACATCATTTTCGGTGCTACTAACAATACTCTATGTCAAGAGTTTGCTAAGTTGATGCAGGGAGAATTTGAAATGAGCATGATGGGAGAACTCAACTTCTTCCTTGGACTCCAAATCAAACAAAGCAAAGAGGGAATCTTTATCAACCAAACAAAATACACAAGAGAAATTCCTAAAGAAGTTTGGTATGGAATCAATTAAACCCCTCGGAACACCAATGAGTCCTTCATGCAAGCTGGACAAAGATGAAGAAGGTAAGAAGATTGATCAGAAATATTATCGAGGTATAATCGGATCCCTACTTTACTTAACTGCAAGTAGACCAGACATAATGTTTGCTGTTTGCTTATGTGCTAGATTTCAGTCAGAACCTAAAGAATCACATTTAATTGCTGTTAAAAGAATACTAAGATATGTAAGTGGAACAAAAAATGTAGGTTTATGGTATTCTAGAGACTCCACATTAAATCTGATTGCATACACTGATTCTGATTATGCTGGATGTAAGTTAGATAGAAAAAGCACAAGTGGTGCATGCCAATTCTTAGGAAGTAACTTAATCTCATGGTTTAGCAAAAAGCAAAATTCAGTTGCATTATCAACTACTGAAGCTGAATATGTAGCAGCTGGAAGTTGCTGTGCTCAAATCCTATGGATTAAGCGACAACTTGAAGACTATGGTATCACACTTGATAAAACACCTATAAGATGTGATAACACAAGTGCAATTAATCTAACAAAGAATCCAATTCAACATTCAAGAACAAACACATAGAAATTAGATATCATTTTATAAGAGAACATGTAGCAAATAATGAAATTGTCTTGATTATGTTAACACTGAAGAACAATTAGCAGATATATTAACAAAACCCTTAAGTGAAGAGAGATTTTGTTATCTTAGAGGAGATTAGGAGTTTGTGATCCTTTGGAATAGTTTTCTGAAACTCTTAAGGACATCTATCTAGATTTCATCATTTTCTTGAAAAATCTTGATATTCAATAAGGAAATCTATCTAGATCTTGATTCATTGTTTCCCCAATTGCTAAGGAACATTAATCTAGAATTTGATGATTAATTTGAATAGTTTCAAATCCTTGAAACTTAATTTTTTATCTCTGAAACTGTTAGAGTCGACTCTAACTGTTTGTGGAGTCGACACTGAGTTTTTGATGTTCTGTCTAAGTGATTAGAGCCGACTCTGGCTTTTGTGGAGCCGAATTTAATTCGAGCGCTGACAGATTTTCTGG
The DNA here is from genome assembly GCA_900491605.1 of Calamus simplicifolius. Classification (NCBI taxonomy): domain Eukaryota; kingdom Viridiplantae; phylum Streptophyta; class Magnoliopsida; order Arecales; family Arecaceae; genus Calamus; species Calamus simplicifolius. The sequence continues at coordinate 83,092 of UESW01002880.1, forward strand.
TTCGGAGCCGACACAGTTTTGGGAGTCGACTCTAAGTCGAGCTAGGTCAAAAATAAAAAGGCGGAGTCGACCCCCAATCATTCCATCCGTCTCCAAACCTCTCCAAAAAGCTCCAAAGCCTTTCCAACTTCCCCAATCTACTCAAAACCTTTGATTAATCTCTCAATCTTCTCAATGGCACCTAAGAGGCGTGGATTCGTCGGTGGAGCATCCGTTCCAACGAGGAGACGCACTGTTCGGAGGCAACCCTCGCCTTCCTCCTCTTCGGCCACTCAAGAGGATTCCCCTCCTTCACCATCTTCACCCAAAGTTGATCATTTAGCCGGTAAGACCATTACCACTGGAAGAAAGGTGAATTTTGATTTTAAGTCGGAAGGATTCACTATAGGAAGAAGTTTGAAGGAAATGGGATGGGAAAAAATCTGTTCACTTGATATACCCACATATCCAGCCTTAGTGAGAGAGTTTTACAACGGTTTAAGTAGAGGAGAAGGTGGATTAATCAGTATAGTAAGAGGAACAAGAGTGACAATAACCTCTGAGATTCTTGGAAACTTATTGGAAATGCCCACAATCGGTTTAATGGAATATCAACATGAGGATAGAAGTGGAGCATTGACAAGAATGCTAGGGAGAGATGTAACTGAGTTTGAGGAAATCCTTGCAAATCAATTGAATCTAGAACTCAGATTACTACATAATATCTATGGAAGAATCTTGTTTCCAAAAATTGGTAGATTCGAGTATGTCTCGGAGGGAGACGTTCTGTTAATGGATTGCATAATTACTGGAAGGCCTAGTCAACTTAGCTGGCATGATGATTGGATATATGGCAGAGGCAGCTACAAAGAAGAGATCTACACTGCCATATGGTATGATTTTGACTCTAATCTTTAGAAGCCAAGGTGTGCTCATTATGGAGAATGAACCCTTAAGAAAATTGAGACACACTGATTACTATAGCATCTCAACTATTCATCGGATGGGCTTCAAGAAATTGATGGTGTTTGGATGAAAGGAGGAAGAGAGGATAGAGCAGAAAGAGTTAGAGCAGAAGAAACCAGAGTAGAAGACATCCCAGGACCATCCACTGAGGGACCATCTGTCCCTGATCCATCTATTGCGGGACCTTCTTCAGCTGGACCTTCAGAGGCCGGACCTAGTACTATTCCCTCACCTTCACATCAGTCTATAGCAAATTCTGGGAGATTCTCTGATGAACAGATTGGTCAGCTGAGAGCTTTGCTTGCTGAGTATGATAGTCAGAGATCTCAAGAAATTACTCAATTAAAAGAAGACTTTAATCAGTTGAAGGAAGAACTTAATTCGAGACTGGACATGATCTCCTTTACCTTAAGCAATTCAGTTGAATCCTTTGGTACTGATCTTCACAAAATCTTCGAAAGGATGGAAGGTATTGCTGATGGGTCAGGATCTTATGTTCATGCAACTGGTCAATTGAAGAAGGACATTGACCTTGCAGTCTCACAAATTGAAGCTTGCCTTGAAAACTTTAAGAAATCACAAAAGGATGATGTAATGGAAATCATAGGTCATTTGAAGAAAATTGTATTCAAACACATCTGACCTTGATTTTGATTTTGATAGTTTGTACTTAGGAAGTTTTTGAATATCTAATGTATTTCATTTTGGATTGTACATGAATCAACCAATGTAATGCTTCTTACTTATGAAATGCAATTTCACATTTTCAAATATTGACTGCTTGAATCCTATATTTTATTAACTTTCTTTATCTAAAACTCTCCTTATTGCTGATAACAAAAAGGGGGAGAGATGGTTGAATATGCAAAGAAGAAAGATTGAAAATGAATATTGAATATGAATATGCAAAGAAAGAAAGACTTGAAAATTTTAAAGATGGTTGTATATGCATAAAGAAAGAAAGGGGGAGAAATAATTGTTTATGCAAGATAACTTGAAATGTTAATCAGTTAAAATTCGATGCTTATAGATAGGGGGAGCTATTCAATGCAGGGGAGCTTAACAAAAAGCTTAATTGCAATTTTCTGCACATTAAGATTAAATATTCATAATTGATGGATTATATTGAACTCATGCATAATTTTTAAAGTTTACGTTGAATATTGGCATCAAATCCTTAATTAAAAATGTTTAAGTCTCAAAATGACTATAATCTTTAGTTTGAAAGAATTTTTGAATGCATATACTCAAAGTTTTTGTTATCATCAAAAAGGGGAGATTGTTGACCCAATTGATGATTTTGATGATTAACAAAACTATTTGAGTATAACTATTGGAGGCTCTAATGATTTTGATTAAGTTTTTCAGATTATAAGACTATTGAATGATCAAAATCAGGAGTTACATAGTGTTCTGGATCGAATCTAATGTCTAGATAAGAATTGCAGACATTAGAGTCGACTCCGAGAATCACAGAGCCGACTTCGAAACTGGCACGAAAGTTAGAGTCGACTCCGAGACTGTTAGAGTCGACTCTCACAGAAGAAGCAGAACATCAATTTTTCTGGCCCCAACCTAGAGTCGACTCCGGGTAAGTTAGAGTCGACTCCAGAAAAGTTTCTTGTCGACCCCAGAAAAGTCAGAGACGACTCCAGAAATATCGTTTTGAAATGCCTCGAGCTAGAGCCAACTCCAGAAAAGTTAGAGTCGACTCCAACCCACCTGGAACGAAAAATCAAATTGCCAGATCAGCTCTAACGGTAATATTTCTATTTTACCTTATTTCTAACAGATATATTTTGCTATAAGGTACACTCCAACGGATAGTTTTCTTCCAAAAATGGGTTGAAAGAATCTATAAAAAGGGAAGACCATTGTTCAAAAAAAAGAACGGAAAAACAAGAACGAAAAAGAGAGAAAATCTGAAATAGACAAATCCCATTCAAAAATCCAAAAAAGAGAGAGCCTGAATCTCAAGAGGAAAACCTTCTAGCTCAAATCCACTCCACTCCAAAAAGCTCAAGAGGAATCCAAGGCATTCAAATCAAGTTTTTGTGGATTTTCCAACTTGGAGAAAGAAGTTCAGCTTCTTGCTTTTCAACCCTTCTCAACTGCTTCAACTGTGAAGAATCGGAGCTGAGGCTTGATTCAACCTAGCAAGGAGAAGAAGAAAAGAAGAAAAGAAGAAAAGCTCAAAAGCCAACCATCTACAAATCAGGCTTTTCTAAACTTGTTATATTATTTGATTATCTGCTCATTAAGGAGCTTTGTATTTGAAAAACATATTTCATTTGTTTGAATCTAGTTCAATCTGGGGGATTGAACTAGTGGAGGTAGTCTTACCTCGGTTCAAGCTTGGTTAAGCTTGTGTTAGGGTTTTTGTGCTGGTGAGCCCTTGAAAACCAGCTGGGTTCGTTGTGCGCCCGGAAAAATAACAAGTTTGAGTTGTGAGCTTGTAAAACAACTCTGCTGTAATCTAGGGTGATTATAGTGTGGACCCAAGTGAATCTTGGGAGTGGACGTAGGTGTTGGATACACCGAACCACTATAAAATCTTTTGTGTTTGCCGTGTTCTATTGACTCTATCTCTATCTCTATTCTATTCACTGCACTTTATAGTTACTTTGCATTTGCCTTCATTAATCTCAAGCAAACTATTTTAAAAAGGCTAATTTTTTAAAAGAACCCAATTCATCCCCCCTCCCTCTTGGGTTGTCATCTGGGCCAACAGGTTACTTACTTATCTCTTCACCGAATGCATTGATGTCTTCAACTACCTGGAGTTATTTTTCAGTCAGCTACCGCCTGAGTTCTTAAGCTGCTCTTTCTCTCTTACTCTGTCTCTCTATTGCTATTTTAAGCTACATTTAACTTTTAGAATTTTGAATCTTTTAAGTGCTCTTCCTTCCTCAAATGAAGATCATCATTCAATGCTTAAGGAAAACATTTATAATGGTTATATTTTCTTTCCATTTTTATTTCCATTTGTTTCTAATGTATCTAACGAATCTCTTCTTATTGGATGATTATAAAAAGGTGGGTTTTAAAGCACACCATGACGATTCTGAAAAAAGAGTTTTTAAAGAGAAAGAAAATCCAAGAAAAGAGCTTATATTGCATATTGTTGAGTAGTTGTTGCTGTGCATTCAAGTTCATTCATTGCTCCAAAAAGTCGTCCAGATCTTTGAAGCTTTTCAAGCAATCAAGACTTCAGCTACTTCGACCTCGTTCATTTATTGCTGAGTTTATTGCTTCAAAAATTGTAAAGTATATTCTAAATATTTGCTTATTGTGGGAGCTTCTCTTTATCATTCCTTTATTGTTTTTGTAAAAAGGGTTAGTGTTAACCCTGATTATTTTGGGCTTCTTTGTGCCTTGAAACAAGAGGACTAGCCTAGGTTTGGCTAGGGGATTAGGGTTCCTTGTGCCGTGAAACAAGAGGACTAGCCTGGTGTAGCTAGGGATTTTTTGGCTACCTTGTGCCGTATAAATAAGAGGGCTAGCCTGGTTTGGCTAGAGGTTGTAATCGTTGTGATACGATTAGTGAAATTCTCAAAGGTTTTGGGGAGTGGATGTAGGTGCTGAGTTTGGCACCGAACCACTATAAACTTCTGTGTGTTTGTGGTTGTTTGATTCTCTGCTGTTATCATTCTGTGCACTCCACTACACCGCTGCAAATCAAAATTAGGGTTTAAGCACATACTTGCATAGTAATCAACTTTTTTTTTAACCCAATTTACCCCCCCTCTTGGGTTGCTACATATGGGCAACAGATATAGACTTACTTAAGTCTTAATTTTAATTGATCAATTTTATGATTTTAATTTAAAATTAGTGCTATGGTGTGGGTAGATGGTAATTAGAATCAGTCTTGATCAATGGTTTAGGACCCACTTCAAAGTGAAGTAAAACCCCTTATATATTCTTTAGTTGATAACATTTTCATGAGCAATTTTAAAAAGCAATGCCTCATATTTGATATTGCAAGACGTACATGCCTTATATATTGACATTATGAGGTTTTTGAATGTTTTGATTTTATATACATAATCATTATGTTGTTGTATAGGATCAATGAATTTGAATGATTTATTGAGTTACATACATGATTTGGCATGTTGTAGCATGGCATAGTTCATGTTTTGAAAGAAAACATTAGGTTTCAATGCATAACTAACATGCATGATGTGGCATAAAATGACTAATCAAAGTGTAGCTAGTACTATGAACTGCCTTACCATAGGTTAAAGCATGGTATTATTGATTACTCATGACAAACTAAAGTGTAGCATAATAAATTACCTTACTATAGGCAAAAGTATGATTGTAATTAGTCCAAAGTCCCATTTCATTGATTTGATAACGATACATGTTTAACAAACATGCTAGTATGTGTCTATTTTATTTGGCTTTACATATCGTAAATGTATAATCTAAAAAATGCAGTGTGTAGATTTTATTTTATAATGCAACTCGTTATTTTGATACATTACTTCTAATCATAATAATTTTTCATTTTTGAGATTCTTATGAATCTTCTTTAGCTCACATATTTCTTGAAATTTTAATTGTTTATAGAGCTTACAAATAATTGGTCCGTCATGGGATTAGGTAGCATAGAGGTGATAGAATAACCTAACCTTGATAGTACTGAAAATAAATAAATTGCTTAAGAAAAAGATGTAGTTGATCTTTTAGTTTAAAAATATTCTATTTAGTATTTATTTTAAAAATTAGTAGAATGTTATTATTGTCCCTATTATTATGACTTAAATGTTTCAATAGGCTCTGTATAATTCTTGGGGGTTTGCTATAGGAAACCTGTGTCATAAATTTACTTATGTATTAGGCTTAGGATATGATAGCTACTGCATAGAATTACTATTAAGAGTCCATACAAATTGATTACATCACATAGAAAACTTCATGGCAAATTCATATTATTTAAAATCTTGAGAAATGATAGCTAAGAACTAAAACAATTGAAGGACAAAATGATCTAAAAATTAAAGAGAAAAAAGCTTTTTTGAACAAAATGGTGGAAATGCACCGCAACATCTCTTGATAGATGAAATAGAGACTAAAGCCAAGTTAGGAAGAAAGCAGAAAAAAAAAGGGAAAAAGAGGAAGAAATGAGAAGGGGGAAGAGGATAAGGCTCAAATCAAGTAAGAACTCGGAGGCTTCTTGTCTAGGGAATAGGCAAACTTAGAGGGACGAAGTCCTCACTTTAATGCCAAAGTGGCTACAGAATCATCCAGGTTGTATACCTCCAATGCTGCTTCCTTAAACCGAGCGACAAAGTCCTTCAAGGTCTCGCCATTCCTCTGCTGGACAGCGAATAGGCTATCATCCACTCATGGGATCTTCCGGCATGCATCAAAGTGGGCAAGGAAAGATCGCTCGAGTTGCCGAAATGAATTGATGCTGCGCGGAGGCAGGCGGAAATACCACGCACGTGCCGCCTTGCGAAGGGTGGATGGAAAGGCGACACATAAAAGGGAGTATGTCGCTCCCTGGACCTGCATGAGAACCTTGTAGCTCTCCAGATGGTCCAGTGGGTCCGTTGTGCCATCGTACGGGTCCAGTTGGGGGAGACAAAAATGGGGCAGGACCGGTTCCTCCATGATGCATCGGGAAAGTGGGGGGCGATGCTCATAGTCCATCCCGTGAGGGTTAGCGATTCGACGGCTAAGCTCCTCCAACCGTTGATGATACTCATCGAGCCGTTGCTCAGCCTGACGGTTAGTCTTCCTGAGGGTGCCGTCTTGAGATGAATCAGAAGAGAAAGCTGAAGAAGATCGTCGGTGTAAGGAACGCACCCGTCTAGATTCTCTCTCTTTCGGCCAATGGTGGGAACGACCGGAGTGACGGGAGGGGGACCGCCATCGCTTCGAGGTCTCTCGGCGATGAGGTTCAGGAGGTGAGTGACGGGAGGCCTCGGGTAGGGTCCCACCTTGGTGAGACTGAATTGTCCCCCGCACCCCTACACAGGCGCAGGGGGTTAAGGGGCGGTGGCCAAGCAGTGTTCTTGCAGTCCCCGTACCATTGTCATCAGGTCATGGACCTGGTGAGCCAGAACCTCAAGCCGGTCGGGCTGGCTCATTTGTGCAGGGGGAGGAACACAGAGGTTGGCCTCTGATTGCTCAGCCTGCAGAATGCGCTCCACGACATGGCTGAAGGAAGCCTCCTGTGCTCGTGTTGTCACCATCGTCTTTCTTGCAGAATTGGTGGGGTCACAGGGAGAACTTTCACCTTCCCCGCGTGCGGCCGCCCCCTTCCTGGCGCGCCAATATGATGCGGACAAATCAACAATGATGAGCGGCTTTATCGTGGACTTTCAAATGGGATGGAGAGGTTGTCTTCCTTCTTCGGAAACCTGCAAGAAGTCCCTGACCGGTGTTCCCTGCAAGGACCCTCCGACGCTCAAGTTAGTAAACTTGTCCCTTAGTTTTGTAGTAGTGAGTGAGAGATTAGAGAGATCCCCTCGCGTTGAGCTCAGGTCCTCTTCTTATACATGTCTGGGGGGTCACGTTTACCTCGTTCCGTTGGAACCATCGAATCTTTCTCATTGGAATAAGCTCCTTTGAATGGCGAGTGGTTAAGCCGTTGCTGGATGAGGGCTGCTTGCAGCGGTAACTGCCGGGCGTGCTAGCACTTGCCCGTGATTTCAGTGAGCGAGGTATACGGCAACAGACCTCGAATCTCAGGATCTGTTGCCTGGGGCGGATCATTGTGTATGCAAGAAAGGCACCAAGTTAGGGCCAGAGCCATCGCTGGAGGCCGGAACCAAAGGCCGGAGCCAAAGGCTGGAGCTGGAGGCCGAAGCCAAAGGCCATCGTTGGAGGCCAGGGCTGGAGGCCGGAGCCGGAGGCCGAAGCCAAAGGCCGTCGCTGGAGGCTGGAGCGAAGATTCCATTTCTGGGTTTTGCTGTCACATTATTATTTCCAAAAATCGTGCAAAAGATTATAATACCACCCGGAGGAGATGGTCAGCCGTATCATTGTTATTTCCAAGTCCAAAGAAAGAGGTGTTAGGAGAAGTGGTAAGAGAGTGGTGTTGGATATTGTACGGATATTGTATCATAAGGATGAAGCGGACATGGCCACCTCATGATTGAGGTGGTCGACCTCCAACAGGGCTGTGTTGAAGCGGCCAAGGTAGTTCTTCAATGATTCCCCCTCCCGCTGCTTGACTTCAGAGAGAGAATCTGATCTCCATCATTGGCGATGGCTGCTGATGAACTGGCTGATGAAAATAAGTGGCTTAGCTCGTCGAAAGAATCAATAGAACCTAGCTTCAGGCTACTAAACCAGGTTCTAACTGATCCTCTAAGGGTAGAGGGGAAGGCTCAGCCTTATATCGCTCAATGTTGCCTAACAAGTCTTTCTTGGTCTTAAAGACCCATTTACAGCCAACAGCTTTTGCTCCATTAGGCAACTCAACAAGATCCAAACTCCATTAACTGTCATAGAATTCATCTCATCTTTCATAGCATTAGACCATAAATTGGATTCCTTACAATTCATGGCTTGTGAAAACGTTTCAGGATCATTTTCAGCTCCAATATTATAGTCTGACTTTTGAAGATACACAATATAGTCACTAGAAATTGCTGGTTTCCTTTCTCTTGTAGATCTTCTTAATGTTGTAACAATCTCCTCTGGAGGAGTTGATTGTTCAACTATCTCTGGTAACTCATAAAAGACTAGATCTACTAGTTCATTATTAGTAAATTGTGGAATTTCAACGACTGGTTGTATAATGCCCGTTTGATCTTGAGGGGCACTATGAACGATAATCAGTCTATCACTTGAAGTGGAAGGTTGAGCATCAGAATGTTTCCTTTCAGGAATCATGCTCTACAATTGATCACTCCCACTGATCAAGTCATGCTCAAGAAATTTGGCATTTCTTGATTCCACAATCCTAGTTATGTGAGATGGACAGTAAAATCTATATCCCTTGGACCTCTCGGCATATCCAACAAAATACCCACCAATGGTCCTAGGGTCCAGCTTTTTCTCTTATGGATTGTATACTCTCACTTCACATGGGCATCCCCATACGCGTACATGTCGCAAACTTGGTTTCCAACCTTTAAATAACTCAAATGGCGTTTTAGAAAAGCCTTAGTTGGAACCCAATTTAATATGTACACAGCTGTTTTGAGAGCTTCTGTCCACAAGGACTTAGGTAGTTTGGAGCAGCTAATCATGCTCCTCACCATGTCCATCAATGTTCGGTTCCTTCTTTCTGCTACACAATTTTGATCAGGTGAGCCAGATAAACTGTATTGGGCAACAATCCAATGTTCTTGAAGGAACTTCGCAAATGGACCAGGCATTTGTCCATTTTCTGTGTATCTCCCATAATACTCACCTCCTCTATCAGATCTTACAATTTTGATTTGTTTTCCACATTGCGTCTCTACTTCTGCCTTGAACACTTTAAAGGCATCTAATGCTTCGTTCTTATTATGAAGCAAGTAGAGATACATCACTACAGTAAATATAAGGGATAACGACGCTTTTAAAGCTATTTCCCCCGCCCAAACCCCCCCCCCCCCCCCCCCCCCCCCCCCCCCCCCCCCCCCACCCAACCCACAAGCCCCACCCCAAACCACCCCCCTCCCCCGCCCCCAAACAAGCTAGAAATTTTTTTTTTTTGCATCCAATATAAAAATTTCTCAGACTCTAGAGATCTAGGATGATTTATCCCTATTTTCATGATACTAAACAGTGTGAAGAGTTTCTCTTCCTGCAACTATTGTCTTCTTTAATGATAATTTCTCATGTGTTAACTGTTTAAAAGTAATTCTCTATTTTGGTGGCAAAGAAACACTCTTCTTAATGATGATATTGTAAAAATTGGCAAGGTGGAATAAAGCAAGGATAACGAAAATCATCAAACAAATAAATATAAAGCCATTGTTCTTCATCGATAAAGACAATCACGATGTTAATGCACGAAATCAATTGACCCATTGATTTCATAGGAACAACTTATGACCTCCAGAAACCAAAAGATAACAACTTGGGAGGGAATTCCAGCATATACCTGACCGAAATCCGCCAGCTTGAGTACCCCCTCGGCGGAGATCAGCAGATTGGACGGCTTGAGATCACGGTGGACCACCGAGTGCCGGTGGCACGCGTCGACTCCCCTTGGGATCTGAAGCATCCACTGCTTGACCTCGCCGACTGCGAGGCCGCCGCCTTTCTTGGCGTCGCTTATGATGGAGGCGAGATGGGCGGGCAGGAACTCCAGGACGAGCACGGCATCCTCGTCCTCCTGCCAGTAGTACTCGATGAGGTCGACAATGTTTGGGAGAGTCCCGAGGATCTGGAGGGCCTCGATCTCCCGGAACGAGCTCTGATAATCGTGGATCTCCTTGAGGGCCACCACGATGCTGTCAGACCATCGGCGGCCGCGGTATATGTCGGCATAGGCACCGGAGCCAATGCGTTCGAGGATCTCGTACCGCTGGGTGATCTCTGACCGGCCATAGATGCTCCAGCTCCTAGAGTAATAATTATCCAGAAATCAAACACATCCCAGCCAAAACATGATACGCAAGCAAGGAGCCAAATGTAAACACGGAATCACCAAAAATACTCGAGCAAAGTCCAATTCCAACAAGATCTCGTAATGGCAATCTCCTAGAATTCACAAACCATACAATCACAGAAAAATAAACCCAATTCCGTTGGAACCGTTGTTGAGCTCAGTTTTGTAGTAGTGAGTGAGAGATTGAGAGAGATCCCCTCGCGTTGAGCTCGGGTCCTCTTCTTATACATGTTGGGGGGTCACATTTACCTCGATCCGTTGGAACCATCGAATCTTCCTCATTGGGATAAGCTCCTTTGAACGGCAAGTGGTTAACCCATTGCTAGATAAGGGCCGCTTGCAGTGGTAACTGCCGGGCGTGCTAGCACTTGCCCGTGATTTCAGTGAGCGAGGTATACGGCAATAGACCTCGAATCTCGGGATCTGTTGCTTGGGGCGGGTCATTGTGTATGCAAGAAAGGCACCAAGTTAGGGCCGGAGCCATCGCTGGAGGCCGGAACCAAAGGCCGGAGCCAAAGGCCGAAGCTGGAGGCCGGAGCTGGAGGCTGAAGCCAAAGGTCATCGCTGGAAGCCAGAGCCGGAGGCCAGGGCTGGAGGCCGGAGCCGGAGGCCAGAGCTGGAGGCCGAGCCAAAGGCGACTCGCTGGAGGTCGGAGCCAAAGGCCGTTGCTGGAGGCTTGAGCCAAGATTCCATTTCGGGTTTTGCTGTCACATCATTATTTTCGAAAATCGCAAAAGATTATAATACCACCCAGAGGAGATGGTCAGCCGTATCATTGTTATTTCCAAGTCCAAAGAAAGAGGTGTTAGGAGAAGTGGTAAGAGAGTGGTGTTGGATATTGTACGGATATTGTATCATAAGGATGAAGCGGTCATGGCACCGCATGATTGAGGTGGTTGACCTCCAACAGGGCTGTGTTGAAGCGGCCAAGGTTGTTCTTCAATGATTCCCCCTCCCGTTGCTTGACTTCAGAGAAAGAATCAGATCTCCATCATTGGCGATGGCTGCTGATGAACTGGCTGATGAATAAGTGGCTTAGCTCGTCGAAAGAATCAATAGAACCTAGCTTCAGGCTACTAAACCTGGTTCTAATCGATCCTCTAAGGGTAGAGGGGAAGGCTCAGCACAGAATCACATATGATGCTCCATGGAATATCATAATGGATCTAAAGCTGCTCAAGTGGTCATCGGGATCAGCGGATCCATGATATGGTTTGATAGTGGGGAGCTTGATATGAGGAGGGATCACTTCCCGCATGATCTCCTTAGAGAAAGGGATGCCTTGCTCCGCCTTTGGCTAGGATGGAGGGGCTTGTCTAACGGCGTCCAGCTCCTGACGCCACTTCCGATGCATCTCCTGCATCTGTCGCCTAATCCCTTCATCTAGAGTGGTAGGAGGGACCGGTCGAGGGGAGGATGGCAGTGGCATCAAATATTGAAAAGACACCAAAGAGAAAGAACAAGCTTGCTGAGATTTAGGTGGGCTCTTCCCTCCAGCCCATTGCGGCACTGGTCTGGCCCCTGTAGGTCGGTGAAGATGATCCACGGCTCCAGGTGGATTGGAAGAAGAAATTACCTGTGGGACGTTGGCGGCGACCTTCTCATGGAGTTGCGGAGCAGAGATAGCTGGGTGGCAAACTGGTCCTGCATCACTGAATTCACCAGTGGTGAAGGGGTCTCGGCCGGCGGTGGTAGCAGAGGTGCTACACTATTGATTGGATTAGGCCTTTGAGAGGCGTTTGATCCTGACCATCAGAAGTGGCTCTCTTTCGATTGGCCATTAGAGGATTCTTCTTCTGATCTTGAACCTTGTCTCTGGATTACAAGTTTACGGGACTTAATGCCCTTTCTCTAGCGCCAATCTATTACTGCGAAAATTTGCTCTTCAACTCGGGTGCAGTTTGACTCCGAATCTGGATGCTGATCTCTCGCTGGGCGGAACCTGCAAGATAATCTTCATGCAGAGAGTGTATGGGGTGGCCCTCTGCGGAAGATCCTCTGACACCCAAGTCAGTGAAGATTCACAGTAAGCAAATGTAAGGAGAAGGCTTTTGTAGAAGAGTCCCTCAAGAAATGACCTCTCGAGAGCTTAGAGCTCTTCTTGAGCTTTAATGGAGTTTTTTAGTCAGAGTGTCAATGTAAGTGTACTGAAGAGATTTAAGACCAGTATATTTATAGGCGATCACCTGATTCCTTGGATGCATCATAGGGGGTCCAAAACCATTCAGATTCGAATCAAATTCGAATCAAGTTTGTTATGAGACCGGTATTATCAGTATCTAGTTAGTTAGAGAATCGACGGCTAGAGAAGTTGGTTGATGCTTTGAGATTCGATGATTTTATAGGTTCTAGGCCACTTCCAATTTCACTAGCATAATTTTTCGCTCGAGGTCATTGGGGGCTTATACGGCTGGAATCTTGTTAAACTACAATGAATTCAAATTCTTCCACTCTTAGTTCCGCAGAGGTTCAGGAGCCTCACACCTAGCTGAGGCACAAGAATAGCTTAGTTTCGCCGAAGCATTTGAATGCCTCGGTCTGGCCGAGGCATATAATATTTTAGTGTCATCGAGTATATGAGGATAGAATGCCTCGGCTCTTCTGAGGCATACGAATATCTCGGTCCAACCGAGATAAAAGGATAGCTCGGGCCTGCCGAGGTGTGAGAATGATTCGGAACAATTCTGTCCGAGGATGGTTCGGTTCTGCCGAGGATGATTCGGCTATGTTATTTTTTAAATATGATAGTTGGCTGATCGAATATCAAGAGTGGTCTTAACCCTTTTTGTCATGTGCGCAAGCATCGACGCGATAACAATTTTACCCCTCATTAGTTTCTGATGGAGCCAGTTGACCCCATGGAGAATAAAATTTTTTTTGGATGGCCCCGAAGGCCGACAGCACCAAGACTGGCACCTCCAAGGCCGGCACCTCCAAGACCGGCACCCCCAAGGCCGGCACCTCGAAGACCGTCGGCCCCGAAGGCCGACAGCACCAAGACCGGCACCTCCAAGGCCGGCACCTCCAAGACCGGCACCCCAAGGCCGGCACCTCGAAGACGTCGGTCCCGAAGGCCGACAGCACCAAGACTGGCACCTCCAAGGCCGACAGCTCCAAGACCGGCACCCCAAGGCCGGCACCTCGAAGACCATTGGCCCCGAAGGCCGACAGCTCCAAGACCGGCACCTCCAAGGCCGGCACCTCCAAAGCCGGCACCTTCAAGACCGGCACCTCCAAGGCCGGCACCCCCAAGGCCGGCACCTCAAAGACCGTCGACCCCGAAGGCCGACAGCTCCAAGTTCGGCACCCCCAAGGCCGGCACCTCGAAGACCATCGGCCCCGAAGGCTGACAGCTCCAAGACCGGCACCTCCAAGGCCGGCACCTCCAAGACCGGCACCCCCAAGGCCGGCAACTCGAAGACCGTCGGCTCCGAAGGCCGACAGCTCCAAGATCGGCACCTCCAAGACCGGCACCTCCAAAACCGGCACCTCCAAGGCTGGCACCTCCAAGACTGGTACCCCCAAGGCCGGCACCTCGAAGACCGGCACCCCCAAGGCCGGCACCTCGAAGACCATCGGCCCCAAGGCCGACAGCACCAAGACCGGCACCTCCAAAGCTGGCACCTTCAAGACCGGCACCTTCAAGGCCGGCACCCCAAGGCCGGCACCTCAAAGACCGTCGACCCCGAAGGCCGATAGCTCCAAGACCGGCACCTCCAAAGCCGGCACCTTCAAGACCGGCACTCCAAGGCCGGTACCTTCATGACTGGCACCCCAAGGCCGGCACCTCGGAGACCGTCGGCCCCGAAGGCCGACGGCTCCAAGACCAGCACCCCCAAGGCTGGCACCTCGAAGACCGTCGGCCCCAAGGCCGACAACACCAAGACTGCACCTCCAAGGCCGGCACCTCCAAGACCGGCACCTCCAAGGCCGGCACCTCCAAGACCGGCACCCCCAAGGCCAGCACCTCGAAGACTGTCGGCCCCAAGGCCAACAGCACCAAGACTGGCACCTCCAAGGATGGCACCTCCAAGACCGGCACCCCCAAGGCTGGCACCTCGAAGACCGTCGGCCCTGAAGGCCGACAGCTCCAATACCGCACCTCAAAAGATGGCACCTTCAAGACCGGCACCTCCAAGGCCGGCACCCCCAAGGCCGACACCTTAAAGACCGTCGACCCGAAGGCCGACAGATCCAAGGCCGACAGCTCCAAGGCCGACACTCCATGGCCGACATCTCCAAGCTGCCAAGCTCCCTCGCCGTTAACAGTGCCATGCAAGTGAACAGAGCCTTGTACGTGAACAGTGCCATGCAAGCTCATCCAAGGGTATGAGGAGGGCCACGCGAGCATCCATACTCGACACTCTACGAGGGACAGTTGGCTTCAACTCAACATCATCCTTCTCCCCCCAACGGCTGTACCTTGGGCCCATCTCCTCCACGGCCCACCTTGATCCTGGTGTCGACCGACACGGCATCGGTCTCGGCAACGGCGTCGGCATCGACCTCCGCGCGGCCTTGGGCCCATCTCTTCCGTAGCCCACCTCGATCTTGGTGTCGGCCATGGCCCGCTTCGACGCGGCGCCGGTCTTGGTCTCGGCGTTGGCCTTGGCGGCAGAGGCCGACAAGCATCCGCTTACTGCAAGGAATTCCATGTGGCTTTACCAAGATCATGAACGGTCACCAAATATTATGAACCGGCAATTACTAAGGTCACGGACGGTTTCCAAAAAATTAAGAGGCGTACTTATGACATACATTATTACTCGGCTGTTACCAGTGAAGGGTAAGAGGGACCCCCGAGCAGGCATATAAAGACCCCAATCCCCCAACGTGGGGAGGGGGGGGAAGCAACTCAATCTCTACTTTCTCATCAAAAAATTCTACTGTTCTACAAGTCACTAACTTGGGCGTCGGAGGGTCCCCACCGGAATCACCGGTCCGGGACTTTTCTTGCAGGCCCCGAAAGGAGACGGTGACCCTTCTATATCCTCGAAGGTCTGTAGAGATCTCAGCTTGCCCGGCGCTCATCCAAAGTGATTTGGCAGCAACAGTTTGGTACGCTAGGTAGGGGGCTCTAGTTCTCCCTGTGACAGACTCCGATTCTGCGAAAGAGACGATGGTGACCACACGAGCACAGGAGGCTTCCACCAGCCAGGCCGCAGAGCGCATTCGCGGGCTGATCAAACGGAGGCCAACCTCCATGTTCCACCCCTGCCCAGATGAGCCAGCCTGACCGGCTGGAGGTTCTATCTCACCAAGTTCAGAACCTAGCGCGGTGGTATGGGGATTGCAGGAACGCTACTTTGCAGCCGCACCTCAGCTCCCTCCGCCCGGCGAACGGGTGCGGGGAACAGTTCTATCCCATCAGGGCGGGACCCTGCCCGAGGCCTCCCATCACTCGCTTTCGGGAGATCGTCGTCAAGATGCCTCAAAGCGACGATGGTCTCTCTCCCGCTCGCCTTCGGGACTTCATCGCTGAGGAGCCTCAAAACGGCGACGGTCCCTTTCCCATCGCTCGCCTCCGGAGCCCCATCCCCGAGAGGCCTCACAGCGACGGCGGTCCCCTTCCCATCATTCTGGTCGCTCCTATCGATGCCAAGACGGATCCAGACGGGCGCGTTCCTTACCTCGGTGGCCTACCCCAGCTTCATCTTCTAGTTCTTCTACAGACGACGCCCAGTGGAAGACTACCCGATGGCTCGACGAGTATCACCGACGGTTGGAGGAGCTTAGCCGCCGGATCACCAATCCTCATGAGCGGACTACGACCATCGCCCCCCTCTTTTCCGGCGGATCATGGAGGAACCGGTCCCGCCCCATTTTTGTCTCCCACAACTGGATCTATATGACGGCATGACGGACCCATTGGACCACCTGAGAGGTACAAGGTCTTTATGTGGGTCCAGGGAGCGACGGACTCCCTTCTATGTGTCGCCTTTCCGGCCACCCTCCGAAAGGTAGCACGTGCATGGTACTCCCGTCTGCCACCATGCAGCATCGATTCATTCCCGTCATCTCGAGCGAGCTTTCCTGGCCCACTTTAATGCGAGCCGAAAGATCCCACGAGTGGTGGATAGTCTATTTGCTGTCCAGCAGAGGAGCGGCGAGACCCTAAAGGACTTTATCGCCCGGTTCAAGGACGCGGCGCTTGAGGTGTATAATCTAGATGATTCCATAGCCACCTTGGCATTAAAGCGGGGACTTCGTCCTTCCAGGTTCACCTATTCTCTAGACAAGAAGCCCCCGAGCTCTTATGCCAAACTTCTAAGCCGAGCACAAAAATACATCCGTGCGGACGAGGCAGATTCCTCCAGGAGGGAGGCTGATAAGAATCATAACAAGAAACCAATGCCCACCGAGCAGGCCGGAGCGCAACCTCGGAAGACTGAGCCCCCTCACCGTCCAGACCGCCAGCCGCAGACGCTTGTTCCTAAGGAGCAATTCACTCCCCTCATGGCTCCGATATCCCACATCCTGCTAGAAATTGAGGAAGAACCTTACTTCAAGCGTCCGCTCCCCCTGAGGTCGGGGACCCCCTGCAATAAAGAGCTCTACTATCGGTATCACCGAGATTATGGTCACGACACCGAAGACTGCCGCCACCTGAAGAGGGCCATTGAAGAGCTTGTCCAGCAGGGTCACTTGGGCAAGTTTGTCCGAAGGGAAAACCCTCCTATTCCAGGCCCAGCGGTGCCTCCTACACTCCAGGCTGGTGCAGACAACGCCCCTACGGAGAAGACCATAGCCATGATTGCCTGGGGGGCAGACGGCGGTCCAAAGAGACAGCGGGAGGGAGTAGACCCCATGATTCCTTTCTTTGGAAAGGACTTAGATGGAGTAGTCAACAAAAACGACGACGGCATGGTGGTATCCATGACCATAGCCAAGCATCCTGTGAAACGAATCTTGGTTGATAGTGGCAGTTCTGTGGACGTCCTGAGCTATGAGGCTTTTGTTCGAATGAACCTCTCTGAGTCTTCCCTTCGGCCTGTCACTACGCCTTTAATGGGCTTCACGGGAGACTCTATAAATGCCGAAGGAGAAATTGCCCTCCCTGTCACGGCTGGGACATCGCCGCGTCATAGCACGGTGGTCATAAACTTCTGGTGGTTCGGGTCCCACTGGCTTACAACGCCATCTTGGGGAGACCAGGGTTGAATATGCTAGATGCTGTCATCTCCACCAAGAGACGGTTGGTAAGATTCCCCACCAACGAAGGAGTCGGAGAAATGAAAGGAGAGCAAAGCCCGCCGCTGCTGTGCTGCCACTTGTCTCCCAGTCCACTGGAGGCCGCGTCGCAATGACCTCTGGGCCGCTTGACCCCCGAGACCCGGGAGGGAGGGGGGAGCCGGCCGAGCACCTTCTGACCTTCCCCTTAGGAGATGAACCGACCAGGACCATCCAGGTCGGGGCGCTATTGCTCAAAGAGGCGCGCGATCGACTCCTTGCCTTCCTGCGAGCCAACGCCGACATCTTCGCATGGTCTGCCGCCGACATGCCGGGCGTCCCTGAGGAGGTAATCACTCATCGGCTCAACCTTAAGCCAGAGTGTCGGCCGATCCGATAGAAGAAAAGGAGCTTTGCTCGGACAAACAGAGAGCTATCGACGAGGAGGTTCGCAAGCTGGTGGCTGCAGGGCATATCCGGGAGGTTCACTACCCCGAGTGGTTGGCCAACGTGGTGATGGTTCACAAGGCTAATGGGAGCTGGAGGATGTGTGTAGACTTCACTGATCTCAACAAAGCATGCCCCAAAGACAGCTTCCCTTTGCCTAGGATCAACCAGCTGGTGGACGCTACATCCGGCCATGAGGTCCTTAGTTTCATGGATGCTTTCTCCGGATACAATCAGATCAGGATGGACCCAGCGGGTGAGGAAGCCACCTCCTTCATAACTGAGAAGGGGCTGTATTGCTACAAGGTGATGCCATTTGGATTAAAGAACGCAGGAGCCACCTACCAAAGGCTAATGAATAAAGTCTTCGAGAACCAGATAGGACACAATATGGAGGTATACGTAGATGATATGTTGACCAAAAGTGTCCATGCCACCGACCATATCACCGACCTAACGGAGACTTTTGACAACCTTCGTCGATGCCAAATGAGATTGAATCCGCGCAAGTGTGCATTTGGAGTGACAGCCAGAAAGTTCTTGGGTTTCATGGTGACCCGCCATGGGATTGAGGCAAATCCAGACAAAGTTCAAGCCATCCTGGACATGAGGCCACCTACCAACAAGAAAGAAGTACAGTACCTGACAGGGAGGGTGGCGGCCGAGCCGTTTCCTATCCAGGTCCGCCGAGAGATGCCTGCCTTTCTTCAGGGCCCTCCGCAAGGTCAACGGATTCGAATGGACAAAAGAATGTCAGAAGGTGTTTGAGGGACTAAAGGAATTCCTCTCTACCCCGCCACTATTATCCAAGCCATCAAGCAGAGAAGAACTCCTTCTGTACCTCGCAGCTTCTCCCAAGGCCGTTAGTTCTATACTGGTCCGCGTTGACACCAATGGCATGCAAAAACCGGTGTATTATACAAGCAAGGTGCTCCACGATGCGGAGACCAGATACTCGAAGATTGAGAAGATCATCTTTGCCTTGATCGTGTCTGCCCAGCGCCTACGGCCATACTTCCAAGCCCACCCAATTGCAGTGATCACAGACCAACCTCTGAAGACCATTCTCGCTCGCCCAGATACTTCGGGTCGGTTGGCGAAGTGGGTGCTCAAGTTGGGGGAGTTTGATCTATCTTTTCCCTCGGTCGGCCATGAAATCCCAGGTCCTGGCAAATTTTTTGGTCGAGTGCACTTGGGGCGAGGAGCGGCCCAAAGAGGCCTCGGTGGACCCCTCACCCTTCGGCACCAAAGATGATGAATGGGTTCTGCATGTAGACGGGGCGTCAAATTCTCAAGGGAGCGGAGCAGGCCTCATCTTGGCCAACCCGGATGGAGTTGTAGCCGAGTGCGCGCTCCGTTTCCTCTTTCCAGCCACCAATAACCAGGCAGAATATAAAGCTTTGTTGTCTGGGATAAAGTTAGCCCGAGCTCGGGGTGAAGCGCCTTAGGGCATTAACTGACTCCCAGCTGGTCACTGGCCAAATCACGGGAGAGTATGAAGCAAAAGATCCCGTCATGTCCCGCTACCTAAGCATGGTACAGTCGCAGGCTTCTCCCTTGGCATGTTTCAGCGTTAGCTATATTCCCCGAGGGGAAAATGCTAGAGCCGACGCCTTGTCCCATCTCGCCACCTCAGCTGACGGAACGTTGGGAAGAGCTTATGTGGAGCATCTAGAAGCCCCAAGTATTGACGCAACAAGAGAAACTCTGCAGATTGAGCAGGGGCCTTCCTGGATGGATCCCTACATCCGATACCTCACCAATGGTACCCTCCCAGAAGACCCTGCCGAAGCCAAGAAAATCAAGAGACGGACCCCGAAGTTTTTCATAATGGATGGAAAACTCTATCGCAGGTCGTTCTCATACCCAGTTCTCAAGTGTGTTGGCCCCACCGAAGCAAATTACATCTTGCGGGAGATACATGAAGGTATATGCGGAAGCCATCTGGGGGGCAGGGCGCTCGCATACAAAGCCCTACGGCAAGGGTATTACTGGCTGACAATGAAAGAGGATGCATCTGAGCTTGTCAAAAGGTGTGACAGCTGCCAGCGCCATGCTAATATTCAACATCAGCCGGCATCCCAGCTAACCCCCCTAGCCGCACCCTGGCCCTTCGCCCAGTGGGGTATGGACATCTTGGGACCATTCCCCCCGGCCTCCGGACAACGTAAGTTCCTAATGGTAGCAGTGGATCATTTTACCAAATGGATTGAGGCTGAGGCCCTCGCCAAAATCACGGAAAGCAAAGTAAGATCCTTCTTCTAGAAGTTGGTTGTGTGCCGATTTAGACTGCCGCACACCCTGGTCACAGATAATGGCCGACAATTTGACAACACGGCCTTCCAATTCTGCAGCGGCCTGGGCATTCATCAGCGGTTCACCTTTGTGGGGCACCCCTAGACCAATGGCGCAGCCGAGGTGACCAATCGCACTATCCTCCAAGGACTTAGAGCCCGCCTAGATGGCTGCAAGGGGCGCTGGGTAGAAGAGCTCCCCAGCGTATTATGGGCATACCACACGATACCTCGAGCCCCCATAGGGAAACTCCTTTCAGCCTGGTCTTTGGGACCGAGGCAGTCATCCCAGTGGAGATAGGTGTCCCCAGTCCCCGGACAGAGCTATACCACGAAGAGAACAACCCAAATCAACCGCGGGCCGATCTAGATCTAGTGGAAGAGTTGCGGGACCAAGCACAACTTCGCATGGCGGCCTTCCGCCAATGAGCGGCCAGATACTACAACGCTCGAGTACGGCCCAAGACATTTCGCCCGGAAGACCTCATTCTGAGACGAGCTGAAGTATCAAAGCCAACGGAAGGAGGCAAGCTGGCACCGAGATGGGAAGGACCGTACCGCATCAAAGAAGTTCTTCACCATGGGGCATACAGAGTTGAAGAACTAGACGGAAAGTCATTCCCACACACTTGGAACGCCGACAACTTACGCCGGTATTATCAGTAATATGCTACTTTCGTTAATTTGAACCCGCTTGACAGATAGCTCTTCAAAGTCTTTTCATTGCTTCCTCGAATGGTCGTTCTGTTCAACGAAGACCGACCTCCGTGTCGGCACCAAAAAGCCCTGGCCAGCCAGGCACAAAGACCGGCCTTCACGTCGGCACAGAAGACCGACCTCCTCATCGACACCAAAAAGTCCAGGCCAGCCAGGCACAAAGACCGGCCTCCACGTCGGCACAGAAGACCGACCTCCGCGTCGGCACCAAAAAGCCCTGGCTAGCCAGGCACAAAGACCGACTCCGCATCGGCAACAAAGACCGACTCCGCGTTGGCAACAAAGACCGACTCCACGTCGGCACCAAAGACCGACTCCGCATCGGCAACAAAGACCCGCGAAGGCAAACAGCTGCGAAAAAGCTAAGTATACTACACTAAGAAAAAAGTTTCTTTTCATTAGTGTCTGGATGCATTACAGGAAAACCGCCAAAGACCGACTCCACGTCGGCACCAAAGACGACTCCGCGTCGACAACAAAGACCGACTCCGCGTCGGCACCTCAAGACCGGCTCCGTGTCGGCACCCTCAAGCTCAAGACCTGCGGGTTCCAATCAAAAGAGTTCCCTGGGAGGAAGATCAACCCTGCAGAAGGAGACCAATTTCTTTAAAGAAAAAGGCACCTGAGCCTGACCCAAGCACCCTCTGGTCACCCTCCGGGGTTCGAAAGGTTCTTGACGGCATCAACTTTGCCTCAACGGCTAACTGACGAGCATCCCCCCCCCAAAAAAAAGTTAACGTACGCTGCTTCCAGTGGCGGGCGTGAGGTAATCAATTTGCCTCCAAAATTTTTTTTTAAAGTTCTACACTCCTTTCACTTAGCTGATGCAAGGCACGCAAGCTCAAGGAGTGTGGGGGGCATTTGATGGAGCCAGTTGACCCCATGGAGAATAAAAATTTTTTTTGGATGGCCCCGAAGGCCGACAGCACCAAGACCGGCACCTCCAAGGCCGGCACCTCCAAGACCGGCACCTCGGCCGGCACCTCGAAGACCGTCGGCCCCGAAGGCCGACAGCACCAAGACCGGCACCTCTAAGGCCGGCACCTCCAAGATCGGCACCCCAAGGCCGGCACCTCGAAGACCGTCGGCCCCGAAGGCCGACAGCACCAAGACCGGCACCTCCAAGGCCGGCACCTCTAAGACCGGCACCCCAAGGCCGGCACCTCCAAGACCGTCGGCCCCGAAGGCCGATAGCACCAAGACCGGCACCTCCAAGGCCGGCACCTCCAAGACCGGCACCCCAAGGCCGGCACCTCAAAGACCGTCGGCCCCGAAGGCCGACAGCTCCAAAACTGGCACCTCCAAGACCGGCACCTCCAAAGCCGGCACCTTCAAGACCGGCACCTCCAAGGCCGGCACCCCCAAGGCCGGCACCTCAAAGACCGTCGACCCCGAAGGCCGACAGCTCCAAGACCGGCACCCCCAAGGCCGGCACCTCGAAGACCGTCGGCCCCGAAGGCCGACAGCTCCAAGACCGGCACCTCCAAGGTCGGCACCTCAAGACCGGCACCCCCAAGGCCGGCAACTCGAAGACCGTCGGCCCCGAAGGCCGACAGCTCTAAGACCGGCACCTCCAAGACCGGCACCCCCAAGGCCGGCACCTCCAAGACCGGCACCCCCAAGGCCGGCACCTCGAAGACCGTCGGCCCCAAGGCCAACAGCACCAAGACCGGCACCTCCAAAGCCGGCACCTTCAAGACCGGCACCTCCAAGGACGGCACCCCCAAGGCTGGCACCTCAAAGACCGTCGACCCCGAAGGCCGACAGCTCCAAGATCGGCACCTCCAAGGCCGGCACCTTCAAGACCGGCACCTCCAAGACCGGCACCCCCAAGGCCGGCACCTCGAGACCGTCGGCCCCGAAGGCCGACGGCTCCAAGACCGGCACCCCCAAGGCCGGCACCTCGAAGACCGTCGGCCCCAAGGCCGACAGCACCAAGACTGGCACCTCCAAGGCCGGCACCTCCAAGACGGCACCTCCAAGGCCGGCACCTCCAAGATCGGCACCCCCAAGGCCGGCACCTCGAAGACCGTTGGCCCCAAGGCCGACAGCACCAAGACTGGCACCTCCAAGGCCGGCACCTCCAAGACCGGCACCCCCAAGGCCGGCACCTTGAAGACCGTCGGCCCCGAAGGCCGACAGCTCCATGACCGGCACCTCCAAAGCCGGCACCTTCAAGACCGACACCTCCAAGGCCGGCACCCCCAAGGCCAGCACTTCAAAGACCGTCGACCCCAAAGGCCGACGGCTCCAAGGCCGACACCTCCATGACCGACATCTCCAAGCTGCCAAGCTCCCTCGTCATTAATAGTGCCATGCAAGTGAACAGAGCCTTGTACGTGAACAGTGCCATGCAAGCTCATCCAAGGGTATGAGCAGGGCCACGCGAGCACTCCATACTCGACACTCTACGAGGGACAGTTGGCTTCAACTCAACATCATCCTTCTCCCCCAACGGCTGTACCTTGGGCCCATCTTCTCCCCCCAATAGCTTAATTTCGCCGAAGCATTTGAATGCCTCAGTATGACCGAGGCATATAATATTTCAGTGCCGTCGAGTATATGAGGATAGAATGCCTCGGCTCTGCTGAGGCATACGAATATCTCGGTCCGACCGAGATAAAAGGATAGCTCGGGCCTGCCGAGGTGTGAGAATGATTCGGAACAATTCTGTCCGAGTATGGTTCGGTTCTGCCGAGGATAATTCGGCTATGTTATTTTTTAAATATGATAGCTGGCTGATCGAATATCAAGAGTGGTCTTAACCCTTTTTGTCATGTGCGCAAGCATCGATGCGATAACAATTTTACCCCTCATTAGTTTCCATGAAGCAACAGAGAGATCTTAGCCGCTGTATTATTGTTTTTCTGTGTTATCAGAGAAGACTTTTTGGTATTGGAAGTGGAAGTGAGGACGCTTTTGCTTTTCTATAACTAATATTTCCGCTTGGTTTCTTCATGATTCTATTATCTCTGTGATTGTTTTTTCTGCTTCATGCATGTTGTTATTTCCAAGTCCAAAGAAAGAGGTGTTAGGAGAAGTGGTAAAGAGAGTGGTTGTTGGATATTGTATCACAAGGATGAAGCATGTTCTTCGTTTACAAGAATCCAAGTTTATGATCGAGTGGTGTGCTAGCTTTGTTTAGCTTCTTTGTTCTCATCTCAATGTATGGCTCCTGATTAGATATCCCTGAAGGATAAGAGTGTTGAATTCTGTCGGGTTCTCAAAATGTTTGCGGATGGACTTCATTCTTTTTTACCGGAATTAATTAAAGAGCATATATGTCTAAGCAATACGGCTCACTAAATTAGCGCTTCCCCATCTTTAATTAAAGAAATCTTTCAACGCTCAAATCAAGAAGAAAGACCATGAAAATTTTCTGAAGCCTTTGAAGAAGGCAAGAAGAAAGAAGAAGAAATAAAAATTATTGCCTCTATGATCTTGACCTACTTTTATAGATGTTTGAGATTAGTTTATCATAAGTTGAGTGCCTTATAAGCAATGGCTCTTGATTGGACCTTGATCTTGGTGGAGGCTTAATCTTAATCAGAGTTAGTTACCCATCTTCTTGATAGGATCTTGTTAGTTATTAGATCATAAATCAAGATTTCCATATGCATCATTATGTTAAATCATTGTATCAACCCATATAAAGGAAACAGCCAGAGGATACCTGCAGCCAATTATTACATGTCAAAAAAGGATATTAGGAGTCCTAATTCCACCGGGTTCTAAAGACGTTGGACGTTTAACAAGACCGTTAAGGTAACATATCTAAAAAAGAAAGAAAAAATGGGAAGGATATTAGGAGTCCTAATTCCACCGGGTTTAAAGACGTAAAGATGGGAAGGATATTAGGAGTCCTAATTCCACCGGGTTCTAAATACGTTGCACGTCTAAAAAAAGAAAGAAAAAATGGGAGAGAAGAAACCTATATCGATTCAGCTTACCACCTGCTCTACGTTTCCTAAATTGATGGATTAGCGCTTCCCCATCTACATATAGATGGTGCAAGCAAACTGGGGTCAAAAAAATCCCTATCTTTTTTTTTTTTTTTTTTCAGTTTTCTTCTCTCCGTCCGCTTGTTTCCCCTTGAACCATGCCGAGATACACAAACCGATGGAGAAGGTTGGTATGACTGCACGGAGTTCGAGGGGATCCTTTTTACTGTGACTGCGGATGGGAGCGTAGCCACCGTGGACGTCCACCCTACCGTGAAGGTGACAGCGTTTGAGACCGAGAGCTACTTCGAGCCAAGAACGGAGACCATGGAGCATATCTTTGATATCTCCAAAGAAGATACGGCGATTGTGGTGAAGATGTCGGTCTCGGGACGGCACATCAAGAAGATCGTTCGTTTCCTTTGAAGTATGACGGGTTGCATTGCAAGAAACTCGATCTCGTTTTTTGTTCTCTTTTAATTTTCTGCGTTTTATGCAGTAGGGGAGAGGTATTTTTGAGTCTAACCAGCTATTGGTACAAAGAGTTGGTATATGGAATTATATATTAGATCAGAGTCCTGCGACTCTTTTGGTCTATTTACGCATAATCAATCCATTTGGTAGTTTCATGGTTTTGATGTGGTTGCTCCTTCGTTTTCTTGAAGCAGCAGAGAGATCATAATCGCTATGTTTTCTTGAAGCAGAGAGATCGTAATCGCTGTGTTGTTATCTTTTTACGTAATGCGATCTTTTCCTTCTACAGGAAGTTGAAGTGAGATCACCTTAATTATCTTTCCTATGATTATTATTTCTGCTTGGATTGGTTCTTTTTATTTTCGTGATTCTGTTTCTGCTTGGTGTTCTATATCCAAAAGAAAAGATCATATGATAAGTCGTAAGAGAATGGCTGTCATGACGAGGATCAAGCATGTTCTTAATTGGTGTTCCCTTACAAGAAACCAGGGTTAATGCATGCATGGGAAATACTGGTCAAGTAATGTTGAGAGTGAGTTAATTGGATTCTTTATTTCATCTTAGGGTGCGTTTGATAAAAGAGTTAAAAAAAATAAGAAAAGTGGCATGGTAAAATTTTAAGGATTCAAAATTTTCATGCTAATTATCTTTTCATTGCGTATGTAAATGAATGATAAAATATTACAGGTATAATGCTAAAGAAAAAAAATTGGTATTCTATCTTGAGACAAACTTGACAAGAATTATATTACCATGGAGTCTATCGCGTGGTATGGCAATGTACATATCTGCTATAAAAAGCACTTGAAGTAGGGTTTTGATCATCTAATCTTGTGGTTAAAAGCCATATTTTTCATTCAACGCTGTAAAATAGAGTTGGAGTATGGTGGTATTCATGAGAAATATTTAAAAAGAGATAGAACATAGTGGGAAGTCTCGTATTAATCATTCCGAGATGGATAAGAAATAAAAAATAATCGTGCAAGAAAGTCTCAAACTGGAAAAAAGTGACAGGCTTGTGAGACTCGTATACGTCCAAAACTTTCTAAATGACAATAAAGTTTGAGAGACGTAGGTTTCTAGAATTTAACAATAGCCTTGAAACTTTACCTTATTTTTTCTTAGATACTAGTAAGAGATTTTTTTTATAGAAAAAATGGCATCAGATGTTTCTTGATTTATCTTAGCTTTTTAAGATAACCCAGAAAGTGAAGGATATTTTAATGCAAAATATAAGGAATAAATTTGGTGCAGTGCATGCTATTTATATAAACACAAAAGAAAATTAGTACACATAATTTAGTCATTATTTCATTTAATGATCACTACTTAACCATGAACTAATAATTGCAACTAGTAATTGCCATTTAATAACTTTCATTACTAATCTATTTTTTTCAATTTGTTTGAACAAGATAGGATCAAATAAGTTTATTGCCTACTCTTTATTGTGACAATTGTTTATAACAATTATCACAACAATTATTATATAAAACATTAAAAATCCATATCAACTTTACATAGAGCAACAACTGTTATTCTATTATAATGTTAAAGAAAAAGCTTGGCATACCACTCCCTTCCCCCACTTAGGAGTGCATAACAATATAACATACATATGAACCGAGATGCATGATCTCCTTTCAACCTGGTTGATTTTTATCTACCATTCTAATCCTTGATTATTACAAAAAGATAAGCATGCTGAATGATGAAAATAGTGGTTTTAAAAAATAGCACTCAATAATAAATAATAGTTTTTTATTAAAATAATTTTTTAAGAATGCATTCAATTATTATTGAGCAAAAATTGATTCAATTACTATTGAAATATAGATTTATATTAATAGAATAAAATATACTAATTGGTTATTCATTTATTGCCTTCTAATACCTAATTTGAACTTATTATGTCACGTAAAGGAGATGGAAGCTTTTATTTTATTTTGTTAAAATGTGTTGCCACCTGTGGCCACTCCCTTTCTTAAAATAAATGAAATGACACTAAATGCTTTGCGGGACCATTGTTAAATAAATAATAATAATAATAATAATAATAATAATAATAATAATGACAATCGCAAAGTTTCTTACTTTCTTATATTGGTTTCTAGTCCCACCAATTCAGCGCCTTCCCTCGCTCTTTCCCCCTGCGCCTATACGTGGAGAATAATCCAAACTCCACATAATCCCATTCCTTCTTCTCCCTTCTTCTTCCTCTTCTGGTTTTGTTTTGGTCTCTTTGTGCTCAGAACCACCACCATGTCCAGGTACAGAGGAGGCCAGGACGAAGACAACCACCCACGCTACGGCAGAGGGGCAGAGGCTGCGAGCGTTGCGATGGCCGATGTTAGGAGCTAAAGCTATCGAACGTCCCTCCCCGTCGTCGTCGCTGCCAGTTCTCGCTGCTTCTTATCCGAATCCTGTTCTGGAGTTGGCGCTAGTGGAGTGCTTTAACGAACTTCTCACCATCAAAAAGGAGGATGCTACCACTTCTGCCACCGTCCGGACTTGAGCAAGAATACAGCGCATCCACGCGGCCCGGCTTTGGTTCCATCGAAAGGCCTTTCATCTTCCAGGACAACCACTTCCTCGTTGACATTGAAGACAAGGATCTCCTGTTGGAATTAAACCTAAATCTTTTGGTGAAAATCATCAACATGAAGCCCAAGAACATTCATGTTCAATCATTAAGAATTAATAAACGATAAATGAAAGTGTACGTGAATGAATTCATATTGCATGATTGCTCTTCAGAGTTGGACTGTTGGCCTTCAGATCAACATGTACTCATAGAGAGCGCTTTAGAATTTTCTCTAGGATATTCTTTTTGATGATAAGATTCAGATAAGAGAGTCGTACATGTCGTACGTGCGATCCAGAGACCATAACGCTATATATAGATAACTTCATCATTATCTTTTTGTATTTCTATTTTAGTCCATCATAAAAATATAAATAACCCCTTAGGTCTCTAGACATTAAAGGCCCACATCTTATTAGATACATTAAAGCTCAAATTACTGAAACCTTAGCAGATCACTTTTAATTAGGCTTAACCATATTTGACCGTCCGCAACACATTTATTTCACATATAAGCCTAATGTTGGATTAATAATCCAATAATCTCCCACTGAGCTATATGTGTAACCTTATAATTATGTTTTACAAAAAAAAATAACTGAATGAGCTCAATTTTACTATCATTATCGAAATGTATCTATAACTAATTCGGTCCATCAATCATACCAATATAGGATCAAAGCGGTCTTTGTTATATCTATCATAACTTGACCCATCAATGGTCACGTATGTTGATACAACTGAATGACATGGATCATGATGTGGATGTATAGCATAAAATTACATGTAATGTGATCTTAACATGCCTATTTCTAACTGATCCTGAAACTTGAGTGAGATCAAAACTTTAACATAATTGTACAAAGTGTATTGAACTAAATAAAATACTTTATTTCTGATCAAAAATATCCAAACATATAAGTGTGTACAAAGCAAACATAAAGCATAAAATAGAGGCAATACAAACTCCCACTGAATCTAAGCATCATCATTCTCTATAACACCCATATAAGTAGTATGCTTATGAAAGACCTTGGGCAGCACACCCTTTGTAAGGGATCTACAATCATGGAGTTTGTCCCTATATGCTCTATAAAAATCTGACCACTCTATACTCTTTCTTTTACAACTAAGAACTTGATGTCAATATGCTTTGACTTGGTCGAGCTCTTGTTGTTGTTGGAATACAATACAGCTAACTTATTGTCACAAAATAACTTTAATGGTCATTAAATTCTTCCAATATGCGCAGCCCAATGATGACCCAATGATGATTTTTTTTAGCCATATCCCATGATTGGATGCCTTATAATATGCTATAAATTTTGCTGCCATGGTAGAAGAAGCTATAAGCGTTTATTTTGTACTTCTCTAAGAAATAGCCCCACCACCTAACAGATATACATATCTCGAAGTAGATCTTTTACTATCTTGGCATCCCGCAAAATCGGAGTCAGAATACCCAATGATCTCAAAATGAACTGATCTCCTATATGTCAGCATGTAATTTTTTATTTTTTTAGATATCTCATAATCCTTTTGGCTGCTTTCCAGTGATCCATACCTGGATTACTTAAATATCTGCCTAGCACTCCAACATTGTACGCAATATCCAAACACATACAAACTGAGCATACATTAGACTCTCTACAACCAAAGCATAAGGAATCTTATGCATCTCTTCAACTTCAAGGTTTTCTTTTTGGGCACGGGTTAAGACTGAATTTATCTTCTTTAGCGATCGGGGTGTCATCTGGTTTGCAATATTGCATGCCAAATCTCTTAAGTACTTTATCGATATAGCTCCTTTGTGATAATCCAAGGATACCCTGAGAACGATCTCGATGTATCTAGATTTTTAATACAAAGGAGCCAACATCAAGATCTTTCATTTAAAAATTGCTTGATAGAAATCTCTTGGTTTCGTGCAATATGCCTATATCATTAGTGGCAAGCAAAATGTCATCCACATACAAAACTAGAAAAATGTATTTACTCTCACTGAACTTGTGATACACATAATCATCAACTTCATTCACCTCAAAATTAAATGAGAGAATTATTTGATGAAATTTGTGGTACCATTGACGAGAAGCTTACTTTAACCCATAAATGAATTTTGTCAATTTGCAAACCATTTTCTTTGAGCCTCCTGACACAAAGTTTTTTAGTTGCACCATATAAATTGTCTCATCAATGTCTCCATTAAGAAATGCTATCTTGACATCCATTTGATGGAGTTTCATATCATACTGTGCAACAAGAGCCACGATTGTCCTAAAAGAGTTCTTCGATGAAACTGGATAGAAGGTTTTTTTAACGTTAATCCCTTCCTTTTGAGTATAGCCTTTAGCCACAAGATGAGCTTTATACCTCTCCATATTACCCTTTGAATCCCATTTGGTCTTAAAAATCCATTTACAACCAATGGGTTTCATACCTTCTGGTAATGGGACAAGTTGCCAAACCTTATTATCTTGCATAGACTTATACTCTTCTTTCATTTCTTCAATTCACTTTTCTGAGTTGGAACCTTGTATGGCTTGAAG
>UESW01002880.1:120595-148496 GCA_900491605.1 Calamus simplicifolius
GACTATGAGATTGCTACACGGATAATCGAGTATTTTACTGCATCTCAGAGGTGAGAGTTTCCTATTGGCCTTTCAAAAGAACTATCCGAACGTCGAAATGGAAAACTGATCTCCTTTACTCCAACAATTGACTTGCCGTATAGGAAAAATGCCTACTTTGGTGAAGATAGGTCCAACTCGCACCACCGTAGGGAATGTCGTTGCACCAAAGGTCGCAGCTTTCTCATCGAGAGGGCCCAGTCCAACCTTACCTGAAGTGCTCAAGGTATTTGGCTTTGATGAGATCTGGTACTCTACCCCATTCTACTGACCTATGGACATTGGCAACACCGATGGCGATTTCCCTAAAATATTCCAATGCCAGCAGATTTAACCAGCAGTTAGACTTAATTATTCAGCATGCAAACCTGAAAATGGTTTCATGTCAAGACTTTGTAAAATTCTTTAAATGCAGTACTTACTGTTTACATTTGGACAGCCTGATATTGCTGCACCGGGAGCCACCATTCTAGCAGCAGTCAAGGACTCGTACAAATTCGAGACAGGGACATCGATGGCATGCCCGCATGTGTCAGGAGTAGTAGCGTTGCTCAAGTCTGTCCATTCGAATTGGTCTCCTGCAGCCATAAAATCAGCCCTTGTGACAACTGGTACGAAGAATATTGAATCCTCTTCTTTTCGTTTAATCTTTTCCCATACTGTATAACTTACTGACAGCTCCCTCTACTTGAAGCATCGGTGACTAATGCATATGGCGTACCGATAATGGCGGAGGGAACAGTGAGAAAAGTTGCCGACCCTTTCGATTTTGGTGGGGGACACATAAACCCAAACAGAGCTGCTGATCCTGGGCTTATCTATGACGTCGATCCAAAAGATTACACTAAATACTTTGATTGTAGGCTCGATCGATCTCAACTTTGCAATGAAACAACAGGACCCTTATATCATCTGAATCTGCCCTCCATTGCCATTCCTAATCTCAAGACATCTGTGACGACATGGAGAACAGTTACAAATGTTGGTCAAGTTAATGCATACTATAACGCAGTCATTGAATCTCCTCCAGGTGTCAAGACGGTTGTGGAACCTCGTTCCCTTAGGTTTGATGCAACTAAAAAGATGCAGACATTTAAGATAAGTTTCACGTCAACCCACAAGGTTCAAGGGGACTATACGTTTGGAAGCTTGACTTGGACTGATGGAGGAACCCACCAGGTGAGGATTCCGATAGCAGTTCGTACAATAATTGAGGACTTCTATGCAGATACTGCATAAAATCGCTCGTGAAGCTTTCGTGCTGCAGCCAGCGATATCCTACGATGTATGTTTTAAGTTCAATAAATGTCATGCCAGAACTATATGTTCTATGAACCATGGTTATGCGTTTGTACATGTCCAATGGAATGACCACCATGTTAGAATTTGATGTTGTATAAGCTTGATAAGATCTTGAATTTGTCTGAGCTTGATTTATGGTTATTAAACCTCTGGAAGAACGCATGACGTGGCTTGATATAATTTAAGCTTAATAATGATCAACCATATGATAAAGAAACCGGGTTGTCTCAAAATCTAAAATATATTTTTTCAAGAGAATAAAAATCGCTCGATTTTGAGACTGGAGTTTGATCAATCCGAGTTTGATCAAAACTTGAAATTTGATCAAGCTTGAATATCTTTCATATGGTTTGGGTTTAGCACAGCTACTAGCCTATTGTCTTGGTTGGAAAAGTGGATAGGTGCTAGATGGGCCACTTCTTCTCTAATCCTGGGCCTAATCTTTTTAAGTTTCCAAGCATCTAAACTTGGCTCTATCTAAAATAAAGTACATTATATTAGGAATTAGTATCGCTTTGGTACCAAACTAATACGGCTTGATACAAACCATTGCCATATCAAATTTGTGTTATATCATTCAAATGGATCAGAAATTTCCAACTCATGAACTTCCTAAATCAAGCCAAACCACATTGTTCAGTTTGACCGGTTTAAGGCAATTTGATTTAGTTTGACATGCTGATCGTATGGGATTGGTACAAGCAATTCAGTGCGGTTCACCTTCTAAACCAAACTAAGAGGCCAATCATCCTAATTTCGGTATGATTCTGATTCGATTTAATTTATCCTAAACTATTTTTGCTTCTTGGCTAATTTAGTTTAGTTCACCTCAAATTATTTGATTCGAAATAATTCAGCTAATCTTGATTTAGAGCATCAGCTAAAATTAAAAATTGTGTATCCTCTCCTAGATGATGATGATGAGAAGGAGAGGGGGTTGTGAAGAGGAAGCTCATCTTCTAAATAAAAGTGGTATGAAGGGGTCGCTATGGATCGAAGGGTGGAGAAAAGTTGAAAAGAGGATAAGCCAAATAAGGGACCCAAGGAGGAGTTAGAAAAGAGGGAAGGAGGTATACAAAAATTAATGATGGAGCAGAAAGAAGTGAGGATCATCATGGAACCTTAAACAAAACTCACTTGGAATAAAATATATTTTTATCATCAAATCTACCCATCATAAAGTAATGGTGGGAGAGATATTGACATCACATTTTGACTTGTTTTATCTAATGAATACTAGTTTCGATCAATTAGGATGCACTAATGCAAATTTTGTTGGGCGCAAAATTGACGCAAGAGTACTGATGGTTCATGTTACTTTGTAGGTCAATCATTAATATCTTATTTAGTAAGAAGCAAAATTCAATTGTAGTTGATACCAAATATATAAAGCTGAAGATTACTATACTCAGATACTTTAGATGAAACAAAACTTGATGAATTATAATTTGAAACTTTGGGAGCATTTGGTTCATGAATTGCAACATTCCATTATGGCATCACAATATCAAGCACATGATTTTAAAATTTAGATGCCTGGACATGACTAATATCCATGTTTAGTTCACACAGTAATTGGATTGCAGATTATAAGGTATCTTATATTGACATGAATGTTTAATAAGCTAGATTATTACTAAGAATCCAAATAAAAAATATGTTAAAATTTTAAAAATATCATTGTTTTCAAAATTGAAAAGAAACCAAGTTAGAACAATATTTTTAAATATAATAATTATATATACATAAATATATAATTAACATGCAATAATATAATATATATTATATAATATAATGATTATAATTATATAATATATAAAAAGTATATTATATTATAATATAAATAATTATTATAACTATTTAATATAATATAATAATATGAGGTAGACTTGGCTACACTCAAATCTAGTCAAGTATAGAATTTAGTCACCTTTTCATCTTGAATTTATACAATTCATAGATTTCAAAGATGAAAAAAATACTAAATTATTATAAATCTTTTTACGTCATTTACTCTTTTATTTATTTATTTACTTGCCATTGCTTTTAATTTTATTTTATCATCATCAAGTGAAGCTATAACAATTAGTGTTGGTCATCCTTGATGATATAGTTATCAGTCAGGTCATACGTAAGGCCGAGTATTGGCATAACAACATCAAGCTTGCCATCCCTCCTTCATTGCCCAACCACTACTTTTTATGAACTTCTCGTTTGCGATTTACTTATTTTTCTACCAAGCGAAAGGCTCTCTACTAACCACAATGGAGGGCTTCTCAGATCAAAACTTGATATTAGCTCTTCTATTATCCTGTTCTTGGCTAGTGGCAAGGTCATCACGAAGGTTTTCTCCCAGAGCAGCATTGGCAAAGCTCAACAATTACGATGGAGGCTTCTAGTCTTGATTAGCTCAAGAGTCACAACCTTACCAGTCTTTGTGGTTGGTGCCACACTTGCCATGCCCCTATCTCACTGCCCATGGGATGGGGAAATCATGATCCTAATGTACGATTATATAGAAACCGTACATTAATAAATTAGCCAATGTTTAAGTCAAAAGGGAGTGACATCTCAAGCAGTAATTAATAACTTTTTTGTTTTCTTTTTTTTTCTAATTAATATGGAGTTTAAAATTATCATGAAGGAAAGGGGAAGACTGAGGAGAATACTGCAGCAATTGATCGGACGAAGAAATGAGTCAAATAAATATAGAAGGATGGGTTTTTTCCCTTCCTTTGTTCTTCTGATCTTTTTATTGTAGGAGATAGATAAATATAAATTATTTTCCTTCAAGCTTTAATTTGGAGGCTCAACTCTTCTGTTTTTTATTTTATTTCTATGAGCCAAAGCTTGGGTGAAAATACAAACATTAAATATTAAACTCAAGTGTAATAACCAAAGAGTTTTAGAAAAATCAAAGATTTACTTACAAACCACACGAATTGAATGCTTTTCTAATCAGAGAACAGAGAACTTGCAAACCAACCGGTTAATGAATCAACATCTAACAACTATTCAATGTTTTGATGATCAACACGATTAATCCATTAGACTGCTCCATCACGATCTTCCTTCGCTCAAAATCAAGTGGTCCACTTGATTGGATGATGATGTTGTTGATCAAATGTATCCGTGGGCTTCATGAACTCAAAATGTGAACAGGAAGAAACGCTCCGGACCCAAAAATAAAATAAAAGCCCTTCGCCGTTCCCTCCCTGACCGCCGATTCGAGAGAGCCACCAGCCATGGCGGTGGTCTCCCTCATCGCCCCGCCCTCCCTCCGGTCCTTGGACCATTTGCAAATGAACTAAACAGTAGAAATACAAATCAATTTGGAGATCTTGAAAAGCATTGATAAATTGCCTCCAGTGTTCCGTTGTAGAACCATTGATTTCTGGGAAATGTCACGAGTCATGCATGAACCTCTTCCCCTCCCAAAAACGTAGAACTCAATTTCACCATTAGTAGTACATATATTAAAGCTGAAAGGGACTTCCAAGCTATATATAGCTTCTAAGTATAAACCACATCAAGGACAAAGCCTTCATCCTAAATTAGTGGACCAGCCACATGCATCCTTTTTCTTCATTATTTGATTTTGAATCATACAAATATTTTAAACTTTTATATATCACTTTCAACTGTATAATTTTAGGTCTATTAGTTTATTACTTCTTTATTCAGATGCATCTTTACATTTACGTTGTACATATACAAATCATATAAATTGTTCTTCTTTTAATTTTTTTTAATTAGTGCTATCTTTATTTATTTATTTTTTACTAATAATTTAATTAATTATATATATATATATATATATATATTTCATACTATCATATGTGCATTTTTATTTAGTTATATTCATCTTATTTTCGTTTAATCTTTAAATAAGATGACAATAATAATTACACAGAAAAAAATCTATCTATTTGGATGGAACATCCACATAGATTATATCAATTTTGAAAACTAATTCTACCTGCAATTAGGATGTCACTTATAACTATAACTCATCTAAGCCTTTTTTTCAACTACATGAGGTCGGTTGGCTATATAAATCTACTTTCTTCATTCTGTTTTAGTTTGATTTAGTATATTTTTATTTTAAGGGATCTGATAGAGTTTTACGTTGATTGTTAGCTGCCTAACATAATCTTTCTTTTTTATCCAAGCTTAGAACTGACCTTGATGGAGCTCTACAATTTGACTGTGTGTAAGTTTAATATGTTTGAATAGGAAGAATTGCTTGTGTTGGGTTCCAATAGGTTGTGCCTTGTGTTGGGTTGCGCTTGATTGACCACCACAGTCAAGT
The DNA here is from genome assembly GCA_900491605.1 of Calamus simplicifolius. Classification (NCBI taxonomy): domain Eukaryota; kingdom Viridiplantae; phylum Streptophyta; class Magnoliopsida; order Arecales; family Arecaceae; genus Calamus; species Calamus simplicifolius. The sequence goes on from UESW01002880.1 coordinate 126,249, forward strand.
TTCGCATCATTTAATTGCCTTCAGCACCGCAGCGGCACCACCACATCTTCTTTTGGTGCCCCACCAAGTCCTCTATTACCCCTAATCATTGCTCAGGACTTAGGAGCCATCTTGGAACCATGACTACGAAAGCTTTTACTTTCGAGGGAAGCCATCACTAGAGCATGCAAATCACTCATGTCAAATATTTTTTTTTTATAATTTGCTGAGCCATCACTAGAGCGAGGGTTATTATATGCAGCACGACTCGCACTCCATTTGTCTTTTTGGGTCAACATAGACGAGAGAAAATTTATGATTTAGAGAACTTACAATATGTGGGGGTCTTGGGGTCCACAGGATTATTTTTTTGGTCACCTTTTTTTTTTTTCTAGGGCAAGCATCCTTCCAGTTTAATCCTTATGGAAAGCTATGTGAAGTCCATTTCATTCACACAAATTTTCATGCGATTATGAGGTCTTTGATGCAACTCGCTTAAAGGTCTGTTAAGCTTCAAGTCATAACTCTTAAAGTTCATTACATAGACATTAGTCATATTCCAAATTGTAGGATGAATTTAGAATGTAACAATCTACCACACACTAGACGTGCAAGGCATTCAATAACAAAGTCATCATTCATTTATGTGATTATAAACTAGTATTTTAATTTATAAAGAATAAAATAAAATTTGTATTACAGCTTGAATAATATAAAGTAAACAAGTATTCTGACAATTATCAAGTTTAAAAAGCTCTCAAGATAACTAGGACAAGCTAGCCGATTCTACTTTCTCCCTAGGTCGCTTTTCATTTCTTGGATCCTGAAAAACAATAAAGATAATTTAATGAGTTTATGCTCTACTAATTATAAATTTATCATTCAAAAGATTGATAATTTTTAAAACTTTTAAAAGCAAGCATATCTTAATTGTAAACTTAAAAAACTTATGATTCATGAAGTATATATGAGCCATTATTTATAGCATTCCGTTTTTATTTAGTTTCTCATATTATCAAGGTGTGTATGTCTTCATTAGATAAAGTTTACATGTTATCATGATTATCATATCATCTTTAATCATTATTTTAAGTTTACATATCGTATTATTATGAATGTAACATGGTCATGAAATATGGTTACATATATTCCTAGACAGGACTAAAGCATCACATTTAACCCTATATGAACTATGGTTTCTGTTCCAATTATCTTATGTGGGTCTGCGTTTCCTAGGCAAAAGAATGGATTTCTGTTCTTTCCTATCATTTGAAATATGAAGTATTATATATGTCATAACAAATTAGGGCCTATATGGCAACATCCCTGCCAAATGTCACTACAAGAAAAATGACTTTTGCCTACGATTTTTGTACCTACGATTTTAAAATCGTAGGCAAAAGATATATTTCCCTACGATTTTTAAAAATCGTAGGCAAAGGTTCTATAGTCGTAAAGTTAGAACCTTTCCCTACGATTTCAAAAAATCGTAGGAAAGGCTCTGGATCTTTCCCTACAATTTTTAGAAAATCGTAGGGAAAAGATTTTCTTTCCTTACGATTTTTTTAAAATCGTAGGGAAAAGCTATACCAAAAATTTGGAGGCAAAATCTCCCTTCAAAATTTTTCTGAAAGATCTTTCCCTACGATTTTCAAAAAATCATAGGGAAAGGTTCTCGATCTTTCCCTACGAATTTTTGAAAATCATAGGGAAAAGCTATACCAAAATTTGAAGGAAAATCTCCCTCCAAAATTTTTCTAAAAAAATATTTCCCTACGATTTTCAAAAAACGTAGGGAAAGATCCAGAGCCTTTACCTACGATTTTTTGAAAATCGTAGGGAAAGACTTTTTATTTTTTTAAAAAGTCTTTCCCTACAATTTTAACAAAAATCATAGGTAAAGGTCCAGAATCTTTCCCTACGATTTTCACAAAATCGTAGGGAAAGGCTCTAGAGCCTTTCATGGAAAGGATGCAGACTTTTACCTACAATATTCACGAAGATCGTAGGGAATGATAGGCAACCTTCCCTACGAATTTAATAAAAATCATAGGAAAAACCCTTTTCAAGAAATCCAACCCTTTCCTACGATTTCATGAAAATCGTAGGGAAAGGATGTATACCTTTCCCAAAATTAAATTTTATATGTACTATATATTATATTATTATATTATTATTATAATTATAAAATATAAACTATTTATTTCTTATACTATTATAATTATATTATTATTTATTATACTGTTAACATGTTATATATATAATATTCTTAGTAATAATTACTATAGTTTCTTTAATACTATACTATTATTTACATATATATAGTAGTATATGTATTATAATACATAAAAATAAAATATTATATAATATTTTTTATAATAAAATAATTACTTTATAATATTGCAGTATACTATGATTTATTATGTATTATCATATTGTTAATAAAATTATTAATCTATATGTAATACATAATGTATATAGAACATGTTATAAAGTTATTATAATAATATAGATATATTATATTATTATCAATATTATTATGCAATATAATATTAAATAAAAATATTATTACGTATATATCTTTTTTAGTTATCCTTTAAAAGACTTTTTCTTGATCATCAAATTTTTGGAGACAAAATTACTCGCCAATATTTTTCTGAAAAAGTCTTTTCCTAAGATTTTCATGAAAATCGTAGAGAATCATATCTTTCCTTTACATAATAAAAATATTATTATGTATATATCTTTTTTTATTTATCCTTTTAAAAGACTTTTTCATGATCATCAAATTTTTAGAGATAAATTACCCACCAATATTTTCTAAAAAAGTTTTTCCTTACGATTTTTATGAAAATCATAGAGAATCATATCTTTCCTCGGTAAAGAAAATACTGAGGTATCGGATTGATCGCAACGGTCCGATCGATCATCGTCGATCGGGATCATGGCTTGGATCGATCGTAACCGTTGGATCATCGTCGATCGGATGGATCGCAACTATCGGATCGATCATCCCCGATCGGGATCATGGCTTGGATTGATCGCAACCGTCGGATCGTCTCCGATCGGATTGATCGCAATGGTCCGATCGATCATCGTTGATCGGGATCATGGCTTGGATCGATCGCAACCATCGGATCATCGCCGATCGGATGGATCGTAACTATCGTATCGATGATCTATGATCGGGATCATGGCTTGGATCGATCGCAACCATCGGATATCATCGACAATCGGATGGATTGCAACCGTCAGATCGATCATCGCTGATCGGGATCATGGCTTGGATCGATCGCAACCGTCGGATCATCGCCGATCAGATTGATCGCAACGGTTTGATCGATCATCACCAATCGAGATCATGGTTTGGATCAATCGCAACCGTTGGATCATCTTCGATCGGATCGATCGCAACGGTCTGATCGATCATCACCGATCGGGATCATGGCTTGGATCGATCCAACCATCGGATCGTCTCCGATCAGATGGATCACAACCGTCAGATCGATCATCGCCGATCGGGATCATGGCTTGGATCGATCGCAACCATCGGATCGTCTCCGATCAGATTGATTTAAAATCAAAATGGTACAGAAGGGAGGGGGGCTAGGCCTGACCTCCAGAACAAAATACAATAAGTAAGGATAAAACAATAGAAAGATCGCAACCGTCGGATCATCACCGATCGGATGGATCGCAACCGTCGGATCGATCATCGTCGATCTGGATCATAGCATGGATCGATTGCAACCGTCGGATCATCTCCGATCGGATGGATCGCAATCGTCGGATCGATCATCGCTGATTGAGATCATGGCTTGGATCGATCGCAAACCGTCAGATCGTCTTCGATCGGATTGATCGCAATGATTGGATCGATAATCGCCGATCGGGATCATGACTTGGATCGATCGCAATAGTCGAATCATCTTCGATCGGATGGATCGCAACCATTGGATTGATCATCGCTGATCGGGATCATGACTTGGATCGATCGCAATCGTCGGATCATCGCCGATCGGATGGATCGCAACCGTCGGATCGATCATCGCTGATTAAGATCATAACTTGAGTCGATCGCAACCATGTTTCATGTTTGGCAACAATGTTAAGGGGTCAAGCCAGGGTAGACAAGCTTCAATTCTGTAGTCAGAAACTTTGTAAAGTTCTTTAAATGCAGTCAATGCATATTTACTGTTTACATTTGGACATTCTCTTGAGAAATGAAATTACGTTTGGACAGCCTGATATTGCTGCACCGGGAGCCACCATTCTAGCAGCAGTCAAGGAATCGTACAAATTCGACACAGGGACATCGATGGCATGCCCGCATGTGTCAGGAGTAGCAGCGTTGCTCAAGTCCGTCTATCCGAATTGGTCTCCTGCAGCCATAAAATCAGCCCTTGTGACAACTGGTAAGAAGATTGAATCCTCTTCTTTTCTTCGTTTAATCTTTTCCCATACTGTATTAGTTTACTGACAGCTGACTCGACTTCAAGCGTCGGTGACTAATGCATATGGCGTACCGATAACGGCGGAGGGAAGAGTGAGAAAGTTGCCGACCCTTTCGATTTCGGTGGGGGACACATAAACCCAAACAGAGCTGCTGATCCTGGGCTTATCTATGACGTCGATCCAAAAGATTACACTAAATACTTTGATTGTAGGCTCGATCGATCTCAACTTTGCAATGAAACAACAGGACCCTTATATCATCTGAATCTGCCATCCATTGCCATTCCTAATCTCAAGACATCTGTGACGACATGGAGAACAGTTACAAATGTTGGTCAAGTTAATGCATACTATAACGCAGTCATTGAATCTCCTCCAGGTGTCAAGACGGTTGTGGAACCTCCTTCCCTTAGGTTTGATGCAACTAAGAAGAAGCAGACATTTATGATAAGTTTCACGTCAGCTCACAAGGTTCAAGGGGACTATACGTTTGGAAGCTTGACTTGGACTGATGGAGGAACCCACCAGGTGAGGATTCCGATAGCAGTTCGTACAATAATTGAGGACTTCTATGCAGATACTGCATAAAATCGCTCGTGAAGCTTTCGTGCTGCAGCCAGCGATATCCTACGATGTATGTTTTAAGTTCAATAAATGTCATGCCAGAACTATATGTTCTATGAACCATGGTTATGCGTTTGTACATGTCCAATGGAATGACCACCATGTTAGAATTTGATGTTGTATAAGCTTGATAAGATCTTGAATTTGTCTGAGCTTGATTTATGGTTATTACACCTCCGGAAGAACGCATGACGTGGCTTGATAAAATTTAAGCTTAATAATGATCAACCATATGATAAAGAAACTGGGTTGTCTCAAAATCTAAAATATATTTTTTTCAAGAGAAAAAAAATCGCTAGATTTCGAGACTGAAGTTTGATCAATCCGAGTATGATCAAATTAAACTTGATAAAGAACTGGGTTGTCTCAAAATCTAAAATATATTTTTTCAAGAGAAAAAAAATCGCTAGATTTCGAGACTGAAGTTTGATCAATCCGAGTATGATCAAATTAAACTTGAAGTTTAATTTGATCAAGCTTGAATATGTTTCATATGGTTCTACTTGCCTGTTGTCTTGGTTGGAAAAGTGGATAGGTGCTAGATGGGCCACTTCTTCTCTAATCCTGGGCCTAGACTTGGCTCTATCTAAAATAAAGTACATTATAATAGGAATTAGTATCGCTTTAGTACCAAACTAATACGTCTTGATACAGGCCATTGCCATATCAAATTTGTGTTATATCATTCAAATGGATTAAGAATTTCTAACTCATGAACTTCCCTAAATCAAGCCAAACAACGAGGTTCAGTTTGATTGGTTTAAGGCAATTTGATTTAGTTTGGGATGCTGGCCGTATGGTATTGGTACAAGCAATTCAGTGTGGTTCACCTTCCGAACCGAACTAAGAGGCCAAATCGTCATAATTTTGGTATGGTTTTGCTTCGATTTAATTCATCCTAAACTATTATTGCTTCTTGGATAATTTAGTTTAGTTCACCTCAAATTATCTGATTCGAAATAATTTAGATAACCTTGATTTAGAGCATCAGGTGAAGTTAAAAATTATATATCCTCTCCTAGATGATGACAATGAGAAGGAGAGAGGGTTGTGAAGAGGAAGCTCATTGTTGACCCAATTATTAATTTTGATGATAAACAAAACTATTTGAGTATAACTCATGAAGTTACTAATGATTTTGATTAAGTGTTTCAGTTTATAACTTGTTTAAATGATCAAAATCTCGAGAGAAATAATGTTCGGAGCTTAATTCTAATGTCAAGGTAAGATTGCAGACATTAGGGTCGACACCTAGAATCACAGAGTCGACTCCGAAAAATAGCACGGATTAGAGTCGACACCTAGAACATGCAGGTCGATCCCAGCAGAAAAACAGAGAGATGGCTTTTCGGGTCTCAAATTAGAGTCGACACCTGAGGAGTTAGAGTCGACTCCAGAAGAAAAATGTATCGACCCAGAAAAGTTAGAGCAGACTCCAAATCGGGCTGTTTTGGGGATTTCAAGTTAGTCGACCCAGAAAGTCAGAGCCAACTCCAGATTGTCAGAAACGACTTTCAGATATGTCAGAACATCTCTAAACCTTACTTTTTATTTTAAATCTCAATGGCTATTACCTTATTTGTTCCTAACTTTTCTTCCATTTTGATTCTAACGGATAGTTTTCATCTATTCTTAGTTTTGGAAGGATCTATAAGAGCATGAGGGATGTGACCGTTTGAAAGATGAGAAAAAGAAAAATAGAGAAGAAAAAGAAGAGAAAAATCCGAAAGAAAATCAGAGGAAAAATTAAAAGGAAAGATCGTATTGATTCCCTAAGAAAAGAGAGAAATCCCTAGTCTTCACACTTTATTTTGAAGAGATTTCTAAGTTTGAAGAAGCAAACAAGCAAGCCCTAGTTCCTGTTCTTCATTTGTTCTTCCGAGCTTCAAGAGAATACTCAAGGAAGATCCATTCAAAAGCAAGAAAGAGGAGAAAAATCAAGCCACAAAGATCTACAAATCAGGCTTACATTTCTATCTCTTTGTTTGAATAGTTAACTTGTCTTATTTGCTCATTTAAGGAGTAGTTTTGTATCAAACATTCTTGTTTTTCTTGTAACTGAGTCAATCAGGTGATTGAATCAGTTGAGCAGATTGCCTTGTGCAAGCAGTTGCTTGTGTGTAAGGTTTTGTGCTGTGAACCTTGAAAACCAGCTGGGTTCGTTGTGCACCAAAAAAATAAGTTTGAGTTGTGATCTTGTGAAACAACTCTGCTGTAATCAAGGTTGATTATAGTGTGGACCCAAGAGGTACTTGGGAGTGGACGTAGGTGTAGGTACACCGAACCACTATAAAATCTCTGTGTTTGCAGTGCTTGACTCTTTATCTTTCCTCTTCATCTCTCATTACATATTCTGTTTTAATTGTTGCATATCTGTGATTTATTTTAAGTTGGGGGTTTTACTTCAAAAGAGTTTAAATTTTTTAAAAGACCAATTCACCCCCCTCTTGGGTTGCTATCTGGGACAACAATTGGTATCAGAGCTAGTGCTCATTTTTCCTTGATCTAACAATCAAGAGTTAAAGATCCAAATGGCAGCTCAAGTTGGCTCAACCTTTTCTGAAGGACAATCTACGAATCATCCTCCTTTATTTAATGGTTCTAATTATTCTTATTGGAAAGCTAGAATGAAAATTTCATTCAAGCACTTGACTATGATCTATGGAGTATTATAGTCAATGGACCTCACACACCCACTACAAGACTTAATGGCATGAAAATTCCTAAACCGAAACGAAATGGGATGAACATGATAAGAAGTTGGCACAACTAAATGCCAAGGCTATGAATGTTTTGTACTGTTCTTTAGATGCAAATGAATTTAATCGTATATCTGTTTGCATGTCTGCTAAAGAAATTTGGAATAAATTAGAGGTTACCCATGAGGGAACCAATCAGGTAAAGGAATCCAAGATTAACATGCTTGTTCATAAATATGAATTGTTCAAAATGGATGCATGTGAATCTATTTCTGATATGTTTACAAGATTTACTGACATTGTTAATGGTTTAAAAAGTCTTGGTAAATCTTATGATAACTCTGATCTTGTGAGAAAGGTGTTGCGTTCTTTGCCTAGGACATGGGAAGCTAAAGTCACTGCAATACAAGAGGCAAAAGATCTGAGCACTCTACCCCTAGAAGAACTTTTGGGATCCTTGATGACTCATGAGCTTCAAGTCAAGCAACATGTTAATGAAGATGAGTCAAAGAAGAAAAGGACTATGGCTCAAAATTTCAGAATGTAAGGAAGAATCGATGAATCTGAAGATGACAGTGATGATGAGGACATGGCACTCATCACAAGGAAATTCAAGAGATTCATGAAGAAAAAGAAATTTGAAAAGAAAAAGCCCTTTGTTAGAAAAGATGAGGACAAAGGAAAAGAAAAGGAAATAATCTGTTTTGAATGCAAGAAACCAGGACATTTCAAATCTGAATGTCCACAACTCAAAAAGGCCCCCGGAGATTCAAAAAGAAGGCAATGATGGCTACCTGGAGTGATTCGGAAAGCTCAAGTTCCGAAGAAGATGAAAAAAAGAAATAGCCAATCTTTGCTTCATGGCGGACAATGATGAGGTGAGTCCGAGTTTTCTAGATGATTTTACATTTGAAGAATTGCATAGTGCTTTTTATGAACTAATTGATGATTATGCAAATCTGAGCTCAAAAAATAAAGATTTGAAGAATCAAATGCAAAATCTATCTTTAGAAAATGAAAAGCATATTGTAGAAAATGAATTTCTAAAGAAAGAAAATGAAAATTTGAAAAATGAAGTTGATAGGCTTAAACCCATTGTTGACAAATTTACTTTAAGCTCTATCAAACTAAATATGATTTTGGATAATCAAAAGGTTATTTTTGATAAAGCCGGATTAGGATATAATCCACTTAAAAAGCAAAAATCTTTGAAAAATATTTTTGTACATGCTGAAAAATCATCAAATATTACTTGTTTTAAATGTAAAAAAAAGGACATAAATCTTATATGTAAAACTCCACATGATAAAAGAAAGATGATTTGGGTTCCTAAAGGAACAATATTTATTGCTTCTAACCATGAAGGACCCAAGAAAGCTTGGGTACCTAAAATTAAGAGATGAATATTTTGCAGGAGTGTCTTGCAGCCATCGGATTGAAAAAAAATGGTATCTTGATAGTGGTTGCTCAAGACACATGACGGGTGACAAAGATCAATTCATCACCCTTGAGACAAAAAGAGGTGGAGTAGTTACTTTTGGTAATAATGGTCAAGGCCATATCATGGGCATTGGTAAGATTCAAATTACTCCATCTACCTATGTTGATAATGTATTATATGTTAATGGATTAAAGCATAACTTGATTAGTATTAGCCAGCTGTGTGATAAAGGTTTCAAAGTTTCTTTTGAAGCTTCTATTTGCACTGTCACTAATCCATTGATAGTAGCATTATTCTTGTTGGAAAACGTTATGGCAATGTATACTTAATTGATTTGAATAACTTATCCTCAAGTAATCATTGCTTAGTTGCTGATAATGCTAAGATGAATGAGATTGGATGGCTATGGCATCGTAGATTAGGTCATGCTAGCACACACTTAATTTCAAAATTGCTGAAAATGGATTTAGTTAAAGGTATTCCTAGCTTAGATTTTGAAAATAATCGAATCTGTGATGCATGTCAATTTGGTAAACAAACAAGAAGTTCTTTCAAATCTAAGAATGTTGTTTCAACTACTAGGCCCCTGGAGCTACTACACATGGACCTCTTTGGACCTACTAGAACCACTAGTCTAGGAGGAAAGAAGTATGGTCTTGTGATAGTAGATGATTACTCTAGATTCACTTGGGTAATGTTTTTGGCTCATAAAGATGAGACTTTCTCAATATTCCTGAAATTTTTCAAGAAAGTCACAAATGAGAAAAACACTACCATAGTGTCTCTAAGAAGTGATCACGGGACTGAATTTGAAAATCACTTATTTAAAAAATTCTGTTTTGAAAAAGGCATACATCATAATTTTTCTGCACCTAGAACACCTCAGCAAAATGGAGTTGTAGAGAGAAAAATAGGACTCTAGAAGACATGGCCCGTACCATGCTATGTGAAAGCAAACTCCCTAAATACTTTTGGGCGGAAGCTATTAACACAGCATGTTACATCCTAAATAGAGCCCTAATTAGACCTATCCTTAAGAAAACACCCTATGAACTATGGCATGATAGGAAACCCAATTTAGGCTACTTTCATGCATTTGGTTGTAGATGCTTCATCCATAACAATGGTAAAGATAATCTTGGAAAGTTTGACGCTAAATCTGATGAAGGCATTTTCTTAGGATATTCAACCTCTAGTAAAGCCTATAGAGTATTCAATAAGAAGAGTCTAGTTGTAGAAGAATCCATTCATGTAGTCTTTGATGAGTCTTTAGCATCAAGTTCGGGAAAGATTGATGATGAGGAAGATACAAGTTTACTTGAAAGAGGTATTGAAAAATTAGATGTATCTTCAGATCATGAACAAGAAGCAAAAGATGAGGATTTACCTTTGGCTGATGTTATTGATACTGCTCATAATGATATAGATCTGCCTAGAGATTGGAGATATGCTCATGATCATCCAAGGGATTTGATCATAGGTGATCCATCTCAAGGAGTAAGAACTAGATCATCCATGAGAAATATCAATAATCATCTTGCATTTGTATCTCAAATAGAACCTAAAACTATAGAAGAAGCTGAAAAAGATAGCAATTGGATGTTAGCTATGCAAGAAGAGTTAAACCAATTCACTAGGAATAAGGTATGGACCCTAGTAGACAGACCTAGAGACCACCCTATAATAGGATCTAAATGGGTTTTTAGAAATAAATTAGACGAAAATGGCACAGTCATTAGGAATAAAGCTAGGCTAGTTGCAAAAGGATATAATCAGGAAGAAGGAATAGATTTTGATGAAACTTTTGCTCCTGTAGCTAGATTAGAAGCCATTAGACTATTGCTTGCATTTGCATGTCATATGAATTTCAACTTATTTCAAATGGATGTTAAAAGTGCATTTTTAAATGGTTTTATAAATGAGGAAGTTTATGTTGAACAACCTCCTGGTTTTGAAGATCATGAATTTTCAAACCATGTTTTTAAATTACACAAAGCACTTTATGGTTTAAAACAAGCACCTAGAGCTTGGTATGATAGATTGAGTAAATTTTTGATTGAAAATGGATTTACAAGAGGAAATGTTGACAAAACCTTGTTTTTAAAAAGAAAAGAAATAAATTTATTGGTTGTACAGATTTACGTTGATGATATTGTCTTCGGTGCTACTAACAATCTTCTTTGCCAAGAATTTGCTAAGTTAATGCAGGGAGAATTCGAGATGAGCATGATGGGAGAACTTAACTTCTTCCTTGGACTTCAAATTAAAGAGAAAGCTGGAATTTTCATTAACCAAGCAAAGTACATGAAGGAAATACTTAAGAAGTTTGGTATGGAATCTGCTAAACCTCTTGGCACGCCAATGAGTCCTTCATGCAAGCTGGACAAAGATGAAGATGGTAAGAAAGTAGATCAAAAACATTACCGAGGTATGATCGGATCTCTACTTTACTTAACTGCAAGTAGACCTGATATCATGTTTGTTGTTTGTTTATGTGCAAGATATCAATCTGAACCTAAAGAATCACATTTTATTGCTGTTAAAAGAATCTTTAGATATCTAAATGGAACTAAAAATGTAGGAGTATGGTATTCTAGAGACTCAACACTTAATTTGATTGCTTATTCTGATTCTGATTATGCTGGATGTAAATTAGATAGAAAAAGTACAAGTGGTGCATGCCAATTTTTAGGAGGTAACTTAATCTCTTGGTTTAGCAAGAAGCAAAATTCGGTTGCATTATCCACTGCTGAGGCAGAGTATGTTGGCTGGAAGTGCTGTGCTCAAATCCTTTGGATTAAGCGACAACTTGAAGATTATGGCATCACACTTGATAAAATTCCTATTAGATGTGATAATACTAGTGCAATCAATCTAACTAAGAATCCAATTCAACATTCTAAAACTAAACACATAGAAATTAGACATCACTTTATTAGAGAACATGTAGCTAATAATGATATTTGTCTTGATTATGTGAACACTAATGATCAATTGGCTGATATTTTTACCAAACCTTTGAGTGAGGAGAGATTTTGTTATCTTAGAGGAGAATTAGGAGTTTGTGATCCTTTAGATTGATTTTCTGAAACTCTCAAGGACAACTATCTAAATTTCGGTAAATTTCTTGAAAATCTTTTACACTTTATAAGGAAATTTATCTAGAAGTTTGATTCATTGATTCCCCAATTATTAAGGAGAATTTATCTAGATTTTGATGATCAATTTGATTAGTTTCAGATCCTTGAAATTCACTTTTTTCACTAAACTATTGTGGAGTCGACACCTTCAGTCTTGGAGTCGACACCTTATCTTTAGAGCTTTCTGTCTGCTCATTAGAGCCGACTCTAATTCGAGCGCTGACTGATTTTTTGTTCGAGCCGACACCTCACTTTGCGGGAGTCGACTCTAAGTGAAAATCGTCACTTTATTAGGGCAGAGTCGACACTTTTAATGACTCAACCCTTTTCAATCTTTTTCAAATCCTTCTCCAAAGCATTCCAAACTTTTCAAACTCTTCAAAACCCTTGATTCCAACCTCCATTGACCTCCAATGGCTCCCAAGAGACGAGGATCCGTGTTTGGTGCGGCCGTTCCCACCGGGAGATGCTCCGTTCGAAGAACCGCGAGGCAATCATCTTCTAGCTCTTCGTCTTCCTCTTCTTCTACTCCGGAGGCTTCTCCATCATCCACCCACATTGACTTGTTGGCCGGGAAGGTTATCACTACGGGAAGGAAGGTAGATTTTGATCTATTTGAGTTGGAAGGTTTTTCTATCGGGAGACAAATAAGAGAAATGGGTTGGGAGAAGATTTGCTCACTAGATGTTCCGACCTACCCTGCCCTCGTGAAGGAGTTCTACAGTGATCTATGTAGAGGGGAAGGAGGTCTTGTAAGTTTTGTGCGTGGAACCAGAGTGGTGATCACTACAGAGTTACTGGGAAATCTTCTGGAGATGCCCACTGTTGGTTTGACTGCCAATCAGCATGATGACAGAGGTGGAGCCCTGTCAAGGATGCTTGGGAGGGAAGTTTCTGAGTTTGAAGAGGTAATGGCAAATCAACTCAACTTGGAACTCAGATTACTTCATAATATTTGTGGCAGAATCTTGTTTCCTAAGATTGGAAGGTTCGAGTATGTCTCGGAGCGAGACATTCTTCTGATGGATTGTATCATTACTGGTCAACCAGTAAATTTGGCCGGGATGATGATTAGTTATATGGCAGAGGCAGCTACAAAGAAAAGATCTACACTGCCATATGGTATGGTTCTCACACTGGTGTTCAGAAGCCAAGGTGTAAAGATAATGGAGAAAGAACCGCAAAGAAATCTCAGATATACTGACTACTACAGCATCTCCACTATTCATAGAATGGGCTTCAGGAAAGTTAATGGCCAGTGGCAAAGGAGAGGACAAGAAGCCAGAATTGAGGAGGCCAGAGATGAGGATGTCCCTGGACCATTTGTTGCTGACCGAGCACTTCTTCACCCCCTCAGGTGGCATCGGGTTTGTTTGCTGAGTCAACAGGCTTTTCAGAGAGGCAGCTTGATCAGCTCAGGGCCTTATTGACTGAGCATGATTCAGAGATGAGAGATGAGATGAGGCAGCTCTCTGCTAAGCTTGACATGATTGCATCTTCATTGGACAGATCTATGGTTACCCTATCCTCTGAGCTTCACAAGATTTTTGAAAGGCTGGAAGGGATCGCAGATGGATCTAGAGCTTACCTTGATGCCACTGGACAACTAAAAAGGGATATAGATTTTGTTGTTACTCAGATTGAGGGATGTCTTGAAGGCTTCAAGCGATCACAGAAAGATGAGATTATGGAATTAATAGGTCATCTGAAGAGAATTGTCTACAAACATACTTGATTGACCTTCTACTTCCTATATTGATATCTATCCAAGCCAACTCAAGTCAAATCCCAATTAGCCTTTAAGATCCTGTCAAATCAAAATTTAGCTTTTATGTTATTTTGATAGCTTGTACTTAGGACATTTACTATTTTGTATCTTGGTACATGATGTAATGCAATGTTTTGATGTAATGAAACACTTTTGAATGAATGATACAATGTTTGATACAATGATGATTGCAATGAATGATATCTATTCTTTAATTTTTCTGAATTTGACTATCACTTTAAAATTCTTTATACAATTGTTTTTTACCTTTTTGTTGATAACAAAAAAGGGGGAGAAAAGAAAATTGTTATGCATAAGGGAGAGAGAGAATGAGAATTTAAATATATTCAATCTAAAAGAAATGCATAAAGAAAGGGGGAGTTATATTATGCAGGGGGAGCGTAATTTTTATTTGATACAGTTCATGTTGATCATTATTGATCAATTTTGCTTATTTTGAAACTGTGGCTTATTTCTTAAATTGAACAAATTTAAAGTCTTGATAAAGTTTACAATGCTTATGAATTCTAATGCACATACTCAAAGTTTTTGTCATCATCAAAAAGGGAGATTGTTAACCCAATTATTAATTTTGATGATAAACAAAACTATTTGAGTATAACTCATGAAGTTACTAATGATTTTGATTAAGTGTTTCAGTTTATAACTTGTTTAAATGATCAAAATCTCGAGAGAAATCAAGTTCGAGCTTAATTCTAATGTCAAGGTAAGATTGCAGACATTAGAGTCGACACCTAGAATCACAGAGTCGACTCCAAAAATGGCACGGATTAGAGTCGACACCTGGAACCTGCAGAGTCGACCCCAGCAGAAAAATAGAGAGATGGCTTTTTGGATCTCAAATTAGAGTTGACACCTAGGAGTTAGAGTCGACTCCAGAAGAAAAATGTGTCGACCCCAAAAAAGTTAGAGCAGACTCCAAATCGGGCTGTTTTGGGGATTTCAAGTTAGTGTCGACCCAGGAAAGTTAGAGCCGACTCCAGATTATCAGAAACGACTTTCAGATGTGTCAGAACGTCTCTAAACCTTACTTTTTATTTTAAATATTAATGGCTATTACCTTATTTGTTCCTAACTTTTCTTCCATTTTGATTCTAACGGATAGTTTTCATCTATTCTTAGTTTTGGAAGGATCTATAAGAGCATGAGGGATGTGACCATTTGAAAGATGAGAAAAAGAAAAATAGAGAAGAAAAAGAAGAGAAAAATCCGAAAGAAAATCAGAGGAAAAAATCAAAAGGAAAGATCGTATTGATTCCCTAAGAGAAAAGAGAGAAATCCCTAGTCTTCACACTTTTATTTTGAAGAGATTTCTAAGTTTGAAGAAGCAAACAAGCAAGCCCTAGTTCCTGTTCTTCATTTGTTCTTCCGAGCTTCAATAGAATACTCAAGGAAGATCCATTCAAAAGCAAGAAAGAGGAGAAGAATCAAGCCACAAAGATCTACAAATCAGGCTTACATTTCTATCTCTTTGTTTGAATAGTTAACTTGTCTTATTTGCTCATTTTAGGAGTAGTTGTTGTATCAAACATTCTTGTTTTTCTTGTGAACTGAGTCAATCAGGTGATTGAATCAGTTGAGCAGATTGCCTTGTGCAAGCAGTTGCTTGTGTGTAAGGTTTTGTGCTGGTGAACCTTAAAACCAGCTGGGTTCATTGTGCGCCCGGAAAAACAATAAGTTTGAGTTGTGATCTTGTGAAACAACTTTGATGTAATCAAGGTTGATTATAGTATGGACCCAAGAGGTACTTGGGAGTGGACGTAGGTGTAGGTACATCGAACCACTATAAAATCTCTGTGTTTGCAGTGCTTGACTCTTTATCTCTTCCTCTTCATCTCCTCATTATATATTCTGTTTTAATTGTTGCATATCTGTGATTTATTTTAAGTTGGGGGTTTTACTTCAAAAGAGTTTAAATTTTTTAAAAGACCCAATTTACCCCCCCCCCCCCCTTTTGGGTTGCTACCTGGGACAACACTCATCTTCTAAATAAAAGTGGTCTGAAGGGGTCACTTTGGATCGAAGGGTGGAGAAAAGTTGAAAAAAGGATAATACGAATAAGGGACCCAAGGAGGAGTTAGAAAAGAGGGAAGGAGGTATACAAAATTAATGATGAGCAAAAAGAATTGAGGATCATCATGGAACCTTAAACAAAACTCACTTGTATTGCCCAGATATAGCAACCCAAGAGGGGATGAATTGGGTATTAAAAATTTAATTACGCAGATATGTGCTTATCAAATTTTAATTGACAGCGGTATAGAGATGTAAACACAACAATTTCACAGAGATAAAGCAAACAATCAAACACCGAAATTTTTATAGTGGTTTAGTGCTAACCCAGCACCTACGTCCACTCCCCAAAAACCCTTTGGTTGCGTTTGGATGTCAAAAAGTTATTTTAGGAATAGGAATACGAATTCTGTAGGAATAGCTTATTCCCTTTGTTATTCCAGATTTCTGTTTGGATAAAAATCTAGTATTCCATGTTATTCCAGTGCAATTAATGCAGTGTTATTCCAAATGATGTTTGGATGACATGGGAATATGCATGTATTCCAATAGGAATAGATGAAGAATTTTTCTAAAATTCAAAAATACCCCTTCCAATAAAAATAGTTTATCAATTTTTATTTTTTAAATGACTTGAATAAATTATTATTTATTAATAAATAAGGTAATAAATTAATTATTATTAATAAAATAATATAAGAACCTACTTAATAAATTATTTTATATAATAAAGAAAAAATAACATACTTAATTTTATTTTCTATTAATAAATTTATTTAATTTTAAATTATATTATAAATAAATTTATTTAATTTATTTAATTTATTTAAATGACATTATAAATAAATTTATTTAATTTATTTAATTTAATTTCATCGGTGCCCCTGGAATAGCTGCAGTGGGAATAGGAGCTATTCCATGGAGTACCATGGAATAAGAAATCGAAATAGGGGGGTTGACTGGAATAGCTGTTCTAGTGGAGCCCATTCTCCTTTTTCATTGTGTTTGAGGGAATAAGGCGGAATAAGGGCCTATTCCAGGCCTTATTCCTCCATCCAAACGCAGCCTTTGGGAATTTTTACTCCAATCATAATACCAACGATTATAACCCTAGCCTTACCCGGCTAGTCCTCTTGTTTCACGGCACAAGGAAGCCAAACCCCTAGCCTTGCCAGGCTAGTCCTCTTGTTTCACGGCACAAGGAAGCCAAAAACGACCAAAGGTTAAACCTAACCCTTTTACAAAAATATATTCAGAATATTTAAGAACAAATAGCTCCTAAACTGAGCAAATATTCAAAATAATACTTTATAACTTTTATAGACAATCTTCAGTAATAAATGAAACTCTTTGAGGTAGCTGAAGCTTTGAATACTTGTTGAGGCTTTAATGGATCTGCACGGATGAGTAGTAAATGATTTTCAAGCTTTCTCGATTTTAATACACATAGCTTTCTTTAAATAACTAAGAAAATATGCAATAAAGGCTCTCTCTTCCTTGTATTTCTTTCTCTTTTTTGTCCTCATTTTCTTCTTCTAATCTTAGCTATTTAAAGCATTTCAACATAAAAAATATCCATTAGACTCAATCAAAATTAATGGAAAGTAAAACGGAAAGAAAATATAACCGTTGTAAACATTTTCCTTGAGCATTGAATGCACTGGTATCCATTTGAGGAAGAAAGATCTCTTTCATAATCTAAGAGATCAAAAGTTAGTTTAGCTGAAAATAGAACTTAGAAAGAGAGAGAGAGAGAAAGAGGAGCTCGTCCAAGTGTTGAAGAGAGGAGCATCAGTTGGCTGGAGATTAATTTTAGCTAACTATTTCAAGAAGGTGACCGGCCAGAGGAGAGTTAGCTAGCTGAAGAATGTTTTCAGTTAGCTAGCTTCAAAAAAACGCACGGCCAAGAAAGATTTCAGCTATCCATTAGCTAGTTGAAAGGTGGCTTCAATTAGCTTATCCCATGAAGAGTTCGGTCAAAGCAAAGTTTGCAAAAGAGTAGTTAGCTGGACCAAAGGTCCAGTTAGCTGTTTACAAGAACAACACGGCCAGAATAAAGTTTTTATGCCAAAGTAGTTAGCTGGAGGTTGACTCCAGTTGACTAATTCAAATTTTCATGCGGCTAAGAGAGGGAATACCAAACCTATAGTTAGCTGGACATAAAGTCCAGTTAACTCATTCCAAGATCTACACGGCTAGAAGAATGACCAAGGTAAAAGTAGTTGACCAGGGTAAAAGTAGTTAGCTGAAGATTAGCTTCAGTTAACTCTTCCACAAGTCCACATGGCCAAGAGAGCAACCAGCCTAAAAATAGTTAGCTGAAGACTAGCGTCAGTTAACTCACAGAGAAAGATAGCTAGCTGAGGTCATCTTTAGTTAACTTGCAGAGAAAGATAGCTAGCTGAGGGTCATCTTCAGTTAGCTATTTTCATCATGAATTCGGCCAAGTGAGAGATAACAAGCAAGATAGCTAGCTGGCAAAGCATCCTAGCTAACTCATTTGATCATGAATTCGGCCAGGGAGAAGATAGCTAGCTAGCTAGCTAGCTGGATTAGGAGTCCAGTTAGCTAATATAACAATGCAAAATGCCCAGGCACAAAGTAGCAACTCGTCAGCTAGCTGGACTGGGAGTCCAGTTAACTAACAGCTTCATACACACTTTCAAGGCAACAAATAGCTAACTCGTCAGCTAGCTGGATTGGGAGTCCAGTTAACTAACAGCTTCATGCACACTTCCAAGGCAACAAATAGCTAACTCCCAAGTAACTATTTTGAAGAAGCATTCGGCCAAGGAGAAATCATGCCTTTCTAGTTGACTAAATACAAGATCCAGTTAGCCATTTCAAGGTGGGATTCGGCCAGGAAAGAAATCTAAGGCAGCTTAGCTAGCTGGGAAAAATCCCCAGTTAACTAATTTGAAAACCAAATGGCTAGGAGCATTTATCCATGTGATTTTGACTTGATGAGACTCCTTGTAAGACATATGAAAGTATTCTTTGGTCATATGTACTTTCCTGCATTGATCTTTATCTCCATAATAAACAAATTAGCCCTTAATTGTTTTGTAATCATCAAAATCAATTTAGGGCCAACAATCTCCCCCTTTTTTATGATGACAAAACCTTTAAGTATATTTAAGAAAAATTATAGGAAAGACTTTAAGCAAATAGGAATGTAGAATGCATAGAACACTACAAGAGAAATTAAATATGCGACGCCCAAATGCGTCGCAATTGCGTCGCTAAACATGATATTGCGACGCAATAGCGATGCAATGACGGCGTCGCTCAACTGTCCATCGCAATACCCCTTTGTCGCAATTGCATCGCAATATTGCGACGAAACTGCGACGCATGCAAATGCATCGCTATATTTAATATTAATTTTTAAAAATAAAATTATTATTAAATATTATGATGCACTAAAATGCATCGCATATTGCGACTCATCCAGATGCGTCGCAATATTTAATAATAATATTTTGGTATAATAGCGACGCAATTCTGAGTCGCTTATGCGTCGCAAATAAAAATTATTTTAAAATATTACGACGCATGGTCCTTGCGTCGCAATATTTATTATAAATTTTTAAGATAAAATAGTGACTCAATTTTAGTCGCTAATGTGTCGCTATTAAATTTATTTTTAAATTATTGCGATGCAAGGTTATTACGTCGCAATATTTAATAATAATATTTTGAAAATATTAGCGATGCAATTTCAGTCGCTAATGCGTCGCAAATTTTATTTTTAAAAAAATATAAAAATTTAAAAATTAAAACGGTTAATACAATTTCTTAATCTAAATATTGATACAAACATTTTTCACTCAATCCAAACAATAATAAATTTCAAAAATAATTTATATATTAAAATTTTGTTTTTACAACATAAAAAAAAAAAAAAACATCAAGAATCTGAGGCGATCACGTGGAGGCTGTGGAGGCTGAAGACTCTGCGACAAGCGTCTAACCATATCCCGCAAATAATGCATCTCATCTCGCATGTCTGCAACCTCCTGATCCCGGCCTCGCATACGATCCTCAAAATCCTGCTCGACCTCCTGGCGAATCTCCTCTGCAATAGATCTGCGAAGGTCCTCTAAACGCTCGGGAGGAAGATCACCAGGAACTCGCGAGCTGGAGGCCTGATGGGGAAAAAATGTAGAAGCTCTAGTGCCCAGACCATAGACCCTGCGGTCTCGTGGCTGGGCACCAACAGCCTCCAAAAACACACGTCGACTCTCCTCTGCTGAGAGTTCGACGGGCGTCTCCCCATCAGTAGAGTCGACCTGCGATGCCTGGGAGCGAAGCTCCTCGACTCGTGTCTTGAAATTATGAAATCAACAATAAATGAGTTAATAAATTTCTCGAAATAAAATTTTAGAAATTAAACAGATACTACATAAATCTAATTTCTTACCGCAACCTCCCGTGATCGCGTATCGACCCAGGAACCGTCCCTCCTGGTGTGTGTCGCCCTGAATAGACGAAACTCACCAGGATCTCCGCCCTCCTGCTCAGACTATAACAATAAAAAAATGATATTAATACAAATATTTGTAAATAACTAAAATAGTAATTAAAATATTTATGTTTTCTTACCATACGCCGTCTGTGCTCCTGAATCGAAATGGAGCCCGAAGTATGACGGGAGAGACCCGTGCCAGGACCGCCCTTCTCAGATCGGCGGTTCGTGCTGGCTGATGCGGACCTCCTGCGCCAGCCATCGGACTCCCAGGCCTGCTGCCACTCGTGCCAAATACCCTCTGGCACGTGCGCAGGACGCTGACCCGATGACCTCCAACGATGAAGCATGTCGGAGTATCGGCGTCGCGTCAGAGCCTCCCATGCTGCCCTAATGGCATCATGGCTGGCAGGATCCCACGTAAACTTTTTCTGCATTAAAATAAACAGTTAGTTTCTGAATTTATTAAGTTTAAGAAATTTATATCACTGATAAATTGTATTTAATAAGTTTACCTGAAACTCAGAAAAATAAAACTCCCTCGTGGCTGGAGATACGTGGCGCCAATCGTAGCCACTGGGATCTGCACGCCTCTGAAATACGGCGCTGATGTGGCTGGATACATGATGCTGCTCAATGAATCTGTTAAAAAAATGCATGTTTATAAGTAATTGACTTAAAAACATAAACATATATTTTTAATTAGTATATACTTACATCCCCTGAGCATCAAGTCGAAGTAAAGTGCGGCCGATGGTGGAAGAACTCTCGGAGGTCTGTGCCGATCGGCTGGATGGTAATACTGCTGGAGAGATCGAAGGCTGCGCCTCTGCTGGAGATCCAAACTCTCCATCTCCGACGCTCATGTGATCTGATGTAGCAGGGCTACGTCTCTGCTCACTCCGTCTATCGTCGGTAGATCTACCTCTGCCCGTCATACTGAAAATACTAAAGATTCACACAATTAAATTACGATTAATGATTGACTATGTAAAATTTAACACTTATAAAAAAAAGTTAAATTTTAAAAAACCTCTATGTTTAATCGGTGTCATTTGTTTCGTGAAATGTTGGTTCAACATCCGATGCCGTATCGGATTGCGAATCAGTTTCATTATCATCGGAAGGAAACCGAACATTTGCATCCGCAATTTCTGGACATCACCATTTGGATCTCTAAGTGATGTTTCAGGAGCCCTTGTGTCGTCCTCAATTGCATGCATTTCCATCTCATCCTCTTGAAATGCAGGGCACTCGGCTGATTGACTTGATGAACTCTCCTCTAATACGATTGTTGAACGTGGGACGATTTTAGAAACGGCCCACCAATCTCGCTTGTCGTTGCGCAAACTTGGATATCCGCAGTAAAAGACTTGCTGAGCTTGGGATGCAAGGATGAATGGGTCATATTTCTGCAATCTTCGTCGATGGTTCACTTCAACCAAATTGTAGTCGTTATGAACCCTTTTGCCCACAGGAACTATCGGATCGAACCAATCACAACGAAACAATACGGTTCGTTTCATAGGCCAACCGGGATATTCAACTTCAACCACCTCTACTAACTTTCCATAATAATCCTGCATATTTGCTCCAACACTTTCTCCTTTACACACACGCCCCAGTTCTGCGTGCCTCTT
>UESW01002881.1:0-95101 GCA_900491605.1 Calamus simplicifolius
GAAGGTAATCAAACAAAATGGAAGGGACTCAAAGGTACTTACTTGATTCTCTGTGACAAAGAGATGAGGGAGTATGCTTGAGAGTATTGCTTGATGGTGAAGATGTCTGGACTGAAAATCTTCACTAATCATGATGATCTTGTTATGGCATCAATGGTTTTGAAGTTCTCAATGCAAATTACAATGAATTTCATCTAATGAATGGTTGTATCAATGGTTTGAAGTTCTCAATGCATAAATTAAATGAATTTCATCTAATGATGGTGTGCCCTACTGTTATTTGTTGTCGCGTGTTAGACTTCCAAAAGACAACATGTGCATGATGTGAACCAAACGCAATGTAGCAACACCTATAGATAAACAGTTATGCAAAGATGCGTGTTTGTTCATGCCCTCCACCTATTTATTAAATTTAGTTGCTCCATTTCATCAAGCAGACTCCAATTTGATGATTTTCTCATATTTCATTCCTTTTATTAAGAGTAGGTGATGGGATATCAAGTGGACTACCACAGAATAGCAATGGTATATATACTTGATTATAAATGCGGTTGAGTGAGTCGATACATGAAGCGCAAGGCATTTCATGTCTGAATTGTGTAGTCAGGAATATGAATCTTAGGCATTTCATGTCTGAATTGTGTAGTCAGGAATATGAATCTTAGAAATAATTTGTCATGTGCTTAGTGTCCTTATGTGTGAAGCATGAGAATTATAAAAAGGTAGTGGTACTAGGCCATATTTATGTGTGTGCAAGAGAGAAAGACTTAGTTTGATAATTGTGTTCATATTTCTTTCTCATGCAGATTCTTTGAAACCAGAGGATGTTGGTCTAACTCAAAACCCGCAGTATTTTTGCAATGTTGCGCCCAAAGGACCTCCTCTGATGACATACTTATCCCTTTATAAGGGTCCCAAGTTTTCGGTACTGTACAGCTCTGCTGCATCCATTTCTAAATGCCATTTGATGACCCATATTTTCTCTCAAATTGCTAATAGCGTCCTGCAGATATGTATCTTTTGTTTGCCTAAATCCGCTGTCATCCCACTTCATAACCACCCTGGAATGACTGTCTTTAGCAAGATACTTTTCGGCTCAATGCACATCAAGTCATATGATTGGGTCGATGGTCTGCAGAACTCCAATGGGACTATTAGACATGCAGATGGTAAGCTCTGTTGGATTTGTTTGGCTTTTGCGATGTATTCGGTAGAAAGATGTTTATTTATTACAAACATGGCATTTTCTATTAAATTCTGGGAAGTTAAATCAGTCTTGATTGAAATGGAGTTTTAGTTTTTGCACACCAACACTATTTTCTTTATACTTCATTTTCAACTGTTATATATTATATTTGTTTCACTTGTATAGACAAGTAGGTCAAGTCATGAATATTTTCTTACAGCTTGATGCATATGCATTCTGACACTGTTATTTGTTGTGCTTTGTTTGCAGATAAGATTCACAGTAAATTGGGCAAAGGTAATCCACACACTGGTGGTCTTATTCAGTATTTTTTAATTATTAATGGCCTTCAAGTTTATGGATTTCAGTTTCTGTATTTTTTCCTAGGGAAAAAATTTATGGACTAGTCTTGTCAGACTCTTCCAACAATATTTTTGTATATCAATGTACACTTATATTTTATGGTCTGGAAAGGGTTCATCTTGATTCTTTTTTCATTTAGTTCACATTCTAATGTTTCTTTTTATTATCTATATCAGATACATTTGGACAGGTTTTGGAATGTTGGGATGGGGAAAGGAAGGATATGGTTGCAATTAAATTTGTCCGTGGCATTAAGAAGTATTGAGACGCTGCTACGATAGAGATTGACGTGCTCCAATAGCTCAGGAAATATGATAAGAATGGCAGTTGGTAAGTCCTTTCATTTAGTTAGTTTGCTTACTTTCTGCACTTCCAATTAGCTGGCATTCCACCGGGCTTAAGGTGTACATGTTAAGTTGGTTTTTTTTTTTTTTTTTGCAGTTGTGTGCAAATAAGGAACTGGTTTGACTACCATAACCATATTTGTTTTATCTTGCAATAAATTGCTTTGATAGGTTTTCTGTAGCCATTAGTTGATATAGGACTAATATCGTATGAGTGAATTTTAGAGGATTTATGATTTTCAGTTGATTAGTTTTCTAAAGTAAGGACCTAAGAGGGGTTCAGAAAAACTCACAATTTTTAGCACGCGAACAGTTCCACATAAAATCTGAAAAAGGACCACAGAGGCTAAGAAGCCTCGATAGGGCTTACTCTCTCACAATAAAGCTACTAACAGATTAGAGGGGTGTACCTGGCAGGATGAGGAGATCGAGATGCTGAAGGGTCGCTCTGCCTCACGGATGCATCCTGGATGACCAAGCTCCGAGCCCGTGGATCTACGGCTAAGTATCACTGACCTGGATGGCGATCATATTGAATCCTGGATTCGCGGTTACTGAGGGACCTGCAAGAACACCATCCAAGGGTTAAAGAACAAGAGAGAAAAGTCAGATTAGAGGCAAAGAGGAAAGGAAGAATAGAGAAGGAGGGATGGCCAAGAGGCTCTTGGGCGTCCACTAGAGGAAACAAGGGCGGCGGCCAGGGTTTCTCCTGGAGACTGTGATGTTGGCATGCACAAGAGAAGGGAATCAAAAGCACCAGAGAATCAATAACAAAACTCAATAACTCAAAACTAGATTGATTGTTTAATAATTAAAAGATTTATAATTCATAGAAGAGTCTCTTTTATAGAGCAAGAGACTTAGGGCCAAGTAAATACAGATATGGAAAGAAAAGTGGTGCCCACTTTCTTCCTAAAGTGTGGATTAGATTACATAGAAAAAAAATTTCATGCCATATAAATCCTTTTCAAAAAGGTAATTTATGGGTGGCAATAAGGGGCGTTTTGCTGCTTTGCTGCTTTCAGGATTGCATGATTTAGGGATTAAGGCTTATCTTGTTGACCTGATTGCTCTGCTAGGTAGCGTGTGGAATGCTTGTGCTGGAGGGTGGCAGGTGTGGGTTGGCATGTGACTTCTTGTGTATGTATGGTGCAACTTAAATTTAGCAGCTGCTTTGTTTGACTGTGATGGCCTTATCTTCTACTCCAATACTGGTGTCTCCTCTTGTAAGCTGAATGAACTTAATACAATACCAACTGGACTGAACATGACATATATAAGACCAACTAGACTGGACATGACTCAAATTGACCCAAGCTCATAATGAGCTGACTCAATATGACCCAAACCCTAATAACGAGTACCAACTCAAAAGACAGGACTCAAATGCCCGAACAAAAATAAAATTGGACCCAAATTAAAATAAAAAAAATTAAACCTAGTTTTCTAACTAAATCAAACCCTACAGACCTAATCAGATATCCACAGAGGATTAAGAATCCTCTGCCTGATCCTGGTGCCTGCACCAATTCTTCTGGGATGGGAGGAACTTGACCCCGTCGAGTATGGGTCGCTCTAGCTTTGGTAGCTCTCTAGGAGGTTTGGGTCGAGGCGTTGCAAGTCCTCTCGAGTAATCTATGAATCATCGGATTCAAAGCGACCCTGTCATCGACCAGGTAGCATTGGTAACCACGGTTCCGAGTAGTAATGGCTTGATTGTCCAGGATACGCTCGATCTGCTCCTTTCAGGTAAAATTGATGGTGGACACTCCTAGGTAGGTTCGCTCATGAAAGGAGGGCTAGGTTCAAAGTACTCACTAGGAATCGCTGCTGATTTTCTATACTCTACTAGGTTTGTAATATTGAAGGTAGAGCTAATGCCCCAATTCAGGGCAGATCTAGCATATAGGCATTGTGTCTACCTTCTCTATCACTTTAAAGGGGCCATCTCTGCGAGCGTAAAGTTTCTTAACGATCCCTGGCGGGAATTGTTCAGGCCTAAGCCTAACCATGATAGAATTCCCTACACTGAACTTTTGGCTCTTCTTCGGGAGTTAGCCAGTTTTTTATAAGTTTCATTACTTAGATTTATTTTTCTAGCTAATGTCCTTATGTAAGTCTTTGATATGCTGTGCAAATGTTTGTGCGGACTCTGAGATTCATGTGTGGATGGTAAAGGAATTAAATCAAGTGGACGATTAGGCTTGTACTCGTGGACTATCTCAAATGGACTCTTGTTCGTGGACCTGTTCACTGAGCTGTTGTAGGCGAACTCCGCGCGATGTAGCAATAGATCCCACGTCCCTAGGTTGTTCGCCTACAAGGCATCTAAGAAGGTTTTCTAGACTATGGTTCACCACTTCAGTTTGCCCGAAAGGCTGTAGAAAAATTAAGTTTGGTCCCTAACATATGCCATAGCGTTTTCCAAAAGTAGCTAGTGAACCTAACATCCCTATTAGAAACAATGGTTTTGGGTAGGCCATGGAGCTTGACCACACTGTCTAAGAAAAGTCGGGCTGCCCTAGAAGCGTCAAAGGTTTGCGAACAAGGGATGAAATGAGTCATCTTAGAGAACCTATCGACCACTACAAAGATGGTGTCGTGCTTCTTCTGGGTCTTAGGTAGTCCTAGAATGAAGTCCATATTGAGGTCTTGCCAAGGACGATCAGACACTGGCAAAGGAGTATATAAACTGGCGTTCTGCTTCTGCTGTTTTGCAACAGCACAAGTTCGACATTGGGCTACTATCTAAGGCAATGAGCCTTTTTAATCCTGATTCATGGCTCTCTTTAGTGGTCAAAATTCAAACAGAGTTACTCTCAGTGATGTCCTTTTCTAATTCCTTAGCTTTAATCAGATTAACTCTTGGCTTGCTATCCTTAAGGCTACTAGATCCTTTCTTGATTGGGTCCCTAGGTGGAGCTGGATGTATCACATACTTGTTCCCATTGTATTTAAAAGAGCAAATGTTGGATCGACCAAACAAGGTGGCATCGTGATCGTAAAGCCAAGGTCGACCTAATATAATACTACTGACACCCATAGGAAGTACATCGCACCAGACCTTTTCCTCATAATTTTGCAATTTGATTAGGATTTGGCATCTGGACTTGATTGGATAGAGGTGGAATCTACCCACGAGACCTTATAGGGACTAGGATGGGAAACTGTGGTCAATCCTAATGACTTAACTGTATTGGCGGAGACGGCATTGACGCAACTCTGCTATCCACTATGATCTTGAGCACCTTATCCCTATCTTAACAAAGGTCTGTAGGATGTTAGTCCTACGCCAATCTTCCTGGTCCTTTGGGTTTGGGTCAAGATACATCTAACCACTCCTAATAGATTTTCAGACTCAAATGTTTCCTCCTTTCCATCGTACTCATCTTATCAGATGGGTATCAGCCTCGTAGACTTCTCCCTCAGGCTCAACTATGGGCTCGGATTCAGTCTCAGGTAACTCATCTATATGAAGGGATCTGACTGGGCATTGGCTGATCATATGTCCTGGTTTGTTGCACTTAAAGCATACGACCTGGAAGTTGGGACTTCTCTGGACCTCTACAGATTTGCCCTTATCCTCTCTATGGGGTATAGGGGTACTATTCTGGGGTCGACTCAACTCGGTTCGGCTTGTACTGGGTCGGCTAGTGTAGGGTCGACTCGGGTAAGTCTGGCGGGGCCTGAGTACTGGGTAGGCTTGGGATGACTAAGATAGGCCTGGCTAGATCCTAGATATGGGCTAGGGCTCTTGGTAGCCTCTGGTATACGATAGGGTGGCCTTCTCTAAAAACATTCATAATCCCTAGCAACCTGGTAAGCTTCTTCTAGGTTGTGTACCCTTTCAGGTAGAGTTCTCTTTGAATATCTGCTCTTAGGCCATACCTAGGTAGAGTTTTCTTTGAATATCTGCTCTTAGGCCATACCTGAACTTGGATAGGATGACTTCCTCAGACTGGACGATATTACACCTCATAGCATACTCTTGAAATTTAGCAATGTACTCATTCACAGTCTTGCTACCCTGAACTAATCGCGCCACTGGTCCAATAGGCTCTGGTCATACGATGTGGGAATATAATTGGACCTAAGTCTAGCCTTCATGGCACGCCAGGTGACTATGGGGTCCCTACCCTCTAGTGCTTGCCTTCGCTCTACAGTGGCCCAGTATAACCTAGCCTTGTCGTACTAACTTGAGCTTGGCAAATCTAAACTTACGCTCTTCAGACAGATTGTACCAGCCAAAGTACTGGTCCATCTCTTCCTCCCAATCTAGGTAGTCCTTAGGGTCCATAGAGCCATCGAAAGTAGGTGCCTCAAGTCTGACACTTCTAAGGGCTCTTTCTTCTTGGTCTACTGCCTCATGATTGGGTCTCCTAAGGACATCTAGGACTGTTGTCTCCTTATGGTTTTCTTCTAGGATGTCTAGGACATGATCTCAGTGTTTGACTTAACTTGAACCTGGATCATAATCTAGCCTCAGTTTGCTTGATGTCTTGGTTCATTCGGGCTAGTTGTTCAGTGATGATCTTAAGTGATCCTCAATGTTTTGATTAGCCATGGGTTCAACCTATAATGGAGGTGGTGACGACGAAAAGATGCTCCTGATCTAGTGTACATGCAAACACAATCAAGCACACAAGACTCATTGATTCGGACTACGGTATGCTAGACCTAGTCATCCAGAGTAAAGAATTTGGCTTAATGCAAGCCAATTTAACAATAACTCTTCAATTGGCCAGTTGGGATAGGTGGGAGGGGAGGAAGGTTCTTCCTACAAATTACAGGGCCTAATTAAGTAACCCTGACACTTCGCTTAAGTTGTTTGACATTTGGCCCCCCTTCTAGACACCAGTTTCAGAGCACATGCCAGATTGAGTTGTACTAGTCTCTTCCAGTACACTAGATCGACTGTTGGTGTCCCTAGCCCTTTAAGGAAAATATCAGTTAAGTTGCTACTCACTTTAGATTAGAGGCTTCGGTTCGGAATGCATGGGTGGTTGTTTTGGGCCAAGAAAGAAGTCAATCCCTTCCTTATCTGACAACAATAAGAGCCCTTAAGAGTAGTTTAATGCAAATGAATGGTACGCAAACCCTAATCCAGAAATCTAGAAATAGCAGCAAATCTCAGGAATTTTCATGTTTTTGTGAGTGTATTTTAGTTCTGAAACTTGGTATGCTGGTGGTAAGTCTTATGCAGAATGTGCAATAAAATTTTTGATTTAATTAAGATTTAATATATTTTAATCAAGAAATCTTGAATCAATTCAGATTTCTTAGGACTGTCGAACAGAATAATGATGCACGAATTTTCATAAATTATTCACATCAAATATTAATGTAAAATTTTTGTGCAAATAGTGGAGTAAACATAGATTATTCAAAAAAATTATTGCATTAATCAGATCAAAGTTTATTAGGATTTTCAGTATAAAGTTTCAGATCAATTTAGATATTCTGGATACAGAAAAAAAATAGGCTGTTTGTTCTTTGATCGAATTAAATCTTCAAAAAATAACAAAAAATACCTTCAATTATAATGAATCCAAGAAATAAATTTTAGAATTTTTTGATGTGTATGCAGGCAGAAACAATTAATTAACAGATGATATACTGACAAGGACGTGAATGAAAAATTAAGCCCTAACTGTGCTCTAATACCAATTGATGTAGGACTGATATCGCATGCAAGTGGATTTTAGAGGATTTATGATTTTCAGTTGATTAGTTTCCTGAAATAAGGGCCTAAGAGGGGTTTAGAAAAATTCACAGTAATTTTCAGCATGCGAAACAGTTCCACAGAAAATCTGAGAAGAAGAACCGCGGAGGCTAAGAAGCCCCGGTAGGGCTTGCTTTCCACAATAAAGCTACTAGCAGATTAAAGGAGGTGTACTTGGCAAGATAAGGAGATCGAGATACTAAAGGGGTCGCTCTGCCTGGCGGATGCGCCCTGGATGACCAAGCCTTGAGCCCATAGCTCTGCTAAGTATCCGTTGACTTGGATGGCGATCACCTTTAATCCTGGATTCACGGTTACTGAGGGACCTGCAAGAACATCATCCAAAGGTTACAGAACAAAGAGAAAAGTCAGATTAGAGGCAAAAAGGTAAGGAAGAAGTAGAGGAGGGGCAGCCAAGAGGCTCTTGGGCATCCACTAGAGGAAAACAAGGGCGGCGGCCAAGGTTTCTTCTGGAGATGTTGGCACGCGAAGAAGGGAATCAAGAGCACTAGAAAATAAATAACAAAACTCACAATAATTCAAAACTAGATTGATTGATTAATAATTAAAAGATCCATAATTCATACAAGAGGGTCTCTTTATAGTGCAAGAGACTTAGCCCAAGTAAATATAGATATGGAAAGAAAGGGGCGCCCACTTTCTTTTAAAGTGTGGATTAGATTACATGGAAAAAAACGTCATGTTATACAAATCCCTTTCAAAAAAAGCAATTTATGGGCGGCAATAAGGGGCGTCCCTTTGCTGCTTCTTTGGGCTGAAATTCTTCCAAACAGGGTTGCATGAATTGGGGAATTGAAGCTTATCTTGTTGACTTGCTTGCTCTGCTAGGTGGCGTGTGGAATGCCTATTTTTCGGGCTGAAATTCTTTCAAATAGGATTGCATGATTTGGGGGATTGAGGCTTATCTTGTTGACATGCTTGCTCTGTTAGTGATGTATGGAATGCTTGTGCTGGAGGGTGACAGGTGTGTGGCTGGCATGTGACTTCTTATGTAGGTGTGGCGCCAACTTGAATTTAGCAGCTGCTCTGTTTGACTGTGATGGCCTTGTCTTTTGCTTCAATATTGGTGTCTCCTCTTGTAAGCTGAATGAACTTAATACAATACCAATTGGACTGGACTGGACACATATAAGACCAATTGGACTGGACTCAAATTAATCTAAGCTCATAATGAGCTGACTCAATATGACCCAAGCCTAATAACGAGTACCAACTCAAAAGACGTAACTCAAATGCTCAAACAAAAATAAAATTGGATCCAAATTAAAATAAAATAAACCTAGTTTTTCCAACTGAATCAAACCCTACAAACCTAATCAAATATCCACAGAGAATTAAAATCTTCTACCTGGTCATGGTTCCCGCACCATTAGTCCTCAAGATGCACCAGCTGCTGATAATTTAGAAATTATATTGGGACGTCTTAAGATGCCAGCACCTTTCTATGAACTCACTTCCAATAGCTGCACGTAATCAAAAGAACAAAAAGAAGTGATCAAAATGGTGAATATCAAAGTTTAAAATTGCTACATGCTGGTGACTCCAACCTTCACAGCATCAGTAATCACACCACGATCTACTAGGTTCTGTAACTAGTTTAAAGTAGTAGTTCCTTTCTTCTTAGATGCCTCTGTTGCTGTATACTTCATAATATGGTGATCAAGGATTTGTATTCCTTCTGCTTTTTAATTTTAAAATTCTTGCATATCTTTTGATTCTTGTTTTACTCCATGATGATTATCATATTACATTTAGGTCGAAATTGATGAGCTAAAATCTAAAATTTCAATTTGTTTGTCCAATCTTGGATGAGCCTTTGACCAGGAGTTCTCATCTTAAAGACAGGTACCCTTCCGTTTAGACAATAAACTAACCTTTTGTGTTAGAAAGGAGCATAGAAATTAGAGGTATGTCAATACATTAAATATTTAATGAAATCAGTGGAATTAGGATTAAAATTTTTTATCATTGTAATAATTTTTTATTGTTGATGACTTTTGTACTTATTGCATGAATTAATTCATCATAATATGCCATTTTTCGAGCATGAGCGTCGCTCCGGAGCTAGATAATAAAGATTTGTAGTACACCAAACATTCTTAAGGACAGAAGGTAATGAGGTAATCAGCTCCTGCAAGTGAAGGTGCTGCTGCTATCATCATAAGCATAGCTGTAGGCCTGAGGGCATAAGTTCTTGAAGAACTCCGAATAGTTCGTGGGCTTGCAAGTGCTCGGGCTGGTGTAGGCACCGCTGCAGCAGTACTGGTCCTGGTTGAAAGCCAGGCAAGCGCTCTTGCAGCCGACGACAGAACCGGATGCCGTCAGCTGCAGCTCGACGGGCACTGGGCGTTGATGTTCGCCGAACACGATGTGGTGTTGCAGCCCGACGCCCTGTGGTGCAATGGAGACCGGCAAGTCGAAGCCATCGACCAAACTAACATCGTAAAAATCCTTCCCGCCGTCCTTGCAGGTGAACTCGAGGAGTGTGTTGGGCCGCCGCCATTGCCATTGCCACGCCTTGCAGGGTGAACTGTTAAAAATAATGGTCATTAATTTTTAGTATTTTATTTTAACTTATTTATTATTTTTAGTTGTGTTGAACTTTTATCCTATTTTATTATGCTTTGGGTAGCTTATGATAAGATATTATGTTTATTCCATAGAATCAAAAATAATATTTATATGATGATGTGCTTAATGAAATCTATTTTTTTTTTTTTTTTTTGAAAGAAAACCTTCCTCTATCCGAATTTCTCTTTCAAAAATAATCTGATTGGAAACAATATTCCCAAGTGGTGGGCCCATTGCCGTTGCATGCGACCTGCCCAGTGCCACAGTCACCCGTCTGACATGTAAACATCCCCGACGCGTTGAAGCACCCCGTCCGGCCCCATATCTGCCGGCCCACTTGTTTGGGGCGGTTATTGAGCTGGAGGCCGAGCGGCGAGCTCGAAGCCCGTCAGAGGGAATGCAGGGACATTGGGTTGTTCCTGCACTCCAGGCCAGATCGTGTAGGAGCAGTTGTTCTTGATCGTGAACGTAGTTGAAAGCCCACCTGAAATTTTAGAGGTTGGACATATTTTAGCAAGAAAGGAAGACAAAAACCAGGCTCAGATGCCTTGAAATGCATCATGAAGCAAACCTTGGACGAGGAGGGCAGCGAAGAAAGCGGCGAAGAGAAGTGACGGATTGGCCATTGGGGACTAGGACGGCTTGCTTGGTTGGATTCCAAAGGCAAGCGAGGAGGAGGTAGTGTGAAAGGCTGAGGTTTGTGAGGGTATTTATTGATGGAGTGGGGATAACTATTGTTGACTTTCTTGATGAAGTAGGGATAATAAGACGGAGAAGTCTAATTACATGCATGGAATGAAGGGGAAGAGTCCTTGTCTGATTTGTGGAATTCTTTCATGCAGAGCAAGAACAGACGGTTCCAGGTCTGTTTATTAGAGGAATTCAATTGCGCCGGCTAGGTCGTCTCCGGAGCTGGACCAAGTCGAATCACGGAAAAAGTAAAGGAAGGACTACTGGTAGGAAAGTCTAATATGTGAATGTGATTCAGTGATTCTATGAATACCGAAATTAGCGGGAAGCCGTTGGCCAGTCTTCACGTCAGTTAAAATCTCTACGGTCACGGCGCATATTCCGCTGCTACGTAATTTCCATCCCTCGGTTGAGTGAGAGAATCGCCTTGCTTTAGTTGAGTTATCATCCGTTTGTTTCCCAGAAAACTTAGGGTGAGACATTGCATTCCTTGGAAACTTTGAAAAAGGAAACGATGTTTTGACGATTTGTAGCTATATTTTGCTGAACTTTTCTCCGTAGTATATTGTAAAGAGGAAAAATCTCGTGGATTGGATGGCAGCCACCCATCTTCTTGCGTGCATTAAACGTGTCTAACAATCTTTTCAATGGTCACCACAGAAGACTTGTTATTATTTCTGATAAACTAGTTGTTGATTTATAAAGACATGCCGCTAAAGAAAGATCAACTAATTTTTGCTAACTGATAAAAGATATTGTTTACAAAGAAATGACATAAGGGTACGGTGCAAGACCGAAGAGTGGGGAGGAGACCGAGCCAAAGAAAGGAGGGTGGGTGGGGGGCGGTGCCAGGGACGATAGGGAAGGAGATGGGGGCTGGGGAGGAGGGGTGGGGATGGTGTCAGAGAGGGGAGGAGGGGGGCCTGGTGCGGGGCCAGAAAGGAAGGAGGAGGAGGGATGGGGATGCTAAGGGTAGTTTAGGATTTCTTTTTTTAATTTGGGTGGTGCACTAAGCAATCCGAGCGGTGCAAAAGAAATTTCCTCTAACATGATTACTTAGCTAGCAAAACTCAAATAATTCTGCAGAAGTAATTTAGATTAGCCCTGAGTTGAAATGCAGTTCCTTAATTGGCTTGGTTATCTAAAGAACAAGTTAGTTGAAGCCATAAAGAGCAACTTAAAAATTAAGTTGATTGAAAAGGAACCAAAGCTTCGAGGTATTCCATAAGGCATACAAGTCTCATGCCCTGATATGAAAGACCTCAATCTTAGGAATGATCTTTAATTGCTTGCATGGCTGATCTTAATTAACAAAGTTTTATTCCATCCTAAGATACTTATTTCTAGGAATAGATCTTAAATACCCGTAGGCCAACCTTAATCAGCAAAATCTTGCCAAGTTTCAGTTATCAACCTAAGAGACTTGACCTTAGAAAGGAGTTTCCTTCAATCACACCTCGGATCTATTCAAGATTGGTGAGAAAACTACAAGTTTCATGCTCCAACTTAACAGATTTTTTTCTAGGAACTGGTCCTTGATCACTCCAGAGCTTTCCTAAATTTCAAGCTCCAACCTAAAAATCTTGGATGCCCCTAAATAGTCCTACAGGTCTCTTCTCTCCTCATCCTTTAAGGAATCGACCTTAAGGAGTTTGATGGCCTCCATCAAGCGGCTTACTATACTGACCTTGAGGTTAGAGGGACTAATTGATCCGAACTAGGGATTTTTGAGCCCTGAGCACTGAGGATGAGGCCTTACTACCTTCACTACGTCCTATCTTGTAGTTGAAGGGACTTCAAACCTACAGACTAGATAAAAGCCTATTGGTCAGATGTTCGAAGGAACTTCTTTGAGAGAGTCAACTTCTTTTGAGAAGCTGAAATTTCTGGAGCTGCTCTTTGGGAGGGAGTTGACGAACCACTAGAGATGACCTCACTACAACAAATATAGGCTTTGCCTATGGTTTTTATGCCTATGAATTTAAAATGGATGACCTCACTACAACAAATAGGCTTTGCCTATGATTTTTATGCCTACAATTTTATTACCTATGATTTTTATGCCTACGAATTTAAAATCGTAGGCAAAAAAAAATCTTTCCCTGATTTTTTGAAATCATAGAAAAAGATTGTATAGTGAAAGAATTTCTAATATATATATATATATATATATATGGTTATAAATTTTTTTTCTTACACTAAAACCCAAAATCGTAGGGAAAGGCCCCGTTGAAAAAACCTTTGCCTACGATTTTAGTAAAAATCATAGAAATTTTTTTTTGTTCTTAGGTCAACATATTTTTGGAGGCAAAATGACTCATCAAAATTTTTCTTAAAAAGTAACCTTTCCCAACGACATACTGGATATCGTAAGGAAAGGTTTTTTGTTTTTGACCCAACAAATTTTTGAAGACAAAATTACCTGGCAAAATTTTTTTGTAAAAAGTAGAGAAAGACTTTCATGTGAACCTTTTTCTACGATAAACTAAAAACCATAGGCAAAAGACTTTGCCTACGAGTTAAATTAACTTGTAGGCAAAGGCTGCTAAGTGATTTTGCCTCTGCCTGAACTCCCAAGGAAAGCCTTCCATCGTTGTCGGGTCCTCCTATACTCGTAGCCAAGGGTTCCGCCTCCCATCATCGCTGGGTCCCAAGTTTCGCCTCTGCCCTAACTCCTGAGTTCCCTCACTCTGCCCTAACTCCCGAGGAAAGCATCCCATCGTCGCCAGTTCCTCCCATACTCGTAGTCGAGGGTTCCGCCTCCCATCGTCATCGAGTCCCGAGTTTTGCCTCTGCCCTAACTCCCATTGTCGCTAGGTCCCTAGCCTTCGGAATACCTAGTGCAAGGAGGGTTTACAACCCTAGCTCACTGCAACTCCCATTACCCCCACCTTGTTGGAAGCTAGCGGCGAGGCGGTATGGAAGGGTAGCAGCCACGACAACGGCGGTGAGCAGAGCCCCCGATCCAACGTTCGCGAGCAGGATCGCTTCCTCCCCATTGCTAACATCAGTCGGATCATGAATAAGGCCCTCCCTGCCAACGGTAAGATCGCCAAGGATGCCAAGGAGACCATCTAGGAACGCATCTCCGAGTTCATCAGCTTCTCACCAATGAGTTCAGATCTTTGTTCTCTCTCTCTCTTTCTTTGATTAATCTTGATTTTCTACATCGTTGAGATGATTTGGTGATGCAGGGCGAGCGATAAATGCCAGAGTGAGAAGTGAAAGATGATCAACGCTAATGATTTGCTCTGAGCGATGGCAATGTTAGGGTTCGAGGATTACATCGAGCCTCTAAAGTTGTATCTACAGAAATATAGAGAAGTATTTCTTCTAGTATGATAATTTTCTAATATTTTAGTTGATAATTTGTTTCGAGAATTTTTTAGGTCAAATTGCGAGATTGCTTCGAGTTTCTAGTTCTTTCTTTCATTTTCATTGGGCTAATAAGATTTTTGTTTTCTATTTGTTTCTTTTTCATGGATTTTGGGGTGAATATTATGTTATAGATGGAGGTAATCACTTCTTTTTTTTCTCCTGATTTCTTCGCTATTATATGTTTACTTTTATGTATGTTTTTGACGTGTTTAGTGCTCCACTTTGTGGTGCATCATACACTAGGAATGGTAATCACTTCTCCTTTACATCTTGTTTACTCATGCTTGCAAGGTTCAGCCCCTAATATTGATTTTACATTCATTTATTTGATGTTTACAACAAGTTTACATGAAATTATGCCTCAGCTCCTGAATCTGATGTTAGTGATGCATTTATAAAATTGAAACTGAATATTAAAAATTAACATATCATAGAATTTTTGTGCCTAATGCACAAAATTTCCTTTGGATGTTTATCACAAAATTTCCTTTCAATCTAACAAAAACTGTATGCATTGTTTTTGTTACATTTTGGTGATGTCGCTATCTATTTTGCTCATACTACACGAATATTTGGTTTTAATGATGCAAAAAATATCATTGCTAAATAGCGATGCAAAAAAAATTAGCGATAACTTAATGATGAATTAGTGACGCTTAAAATTAGCAACGTAAATGTCGTCGCTAACTAGTCACTAATTAGCGATGCAAAAAATTTACGTTGATAATTAGCGACACTATAATGTAGCTAGTGCACATCCCATGATGCCTGGGGTGTTGCTAATTAGCTATGCAACAACACGCGTCGCTTGCGCGAGCATGTTCCAGTGACGTGCATGCGCCAAATTAGCAACATGCAGGACGCGACTGGCGCATACCAAAGGCCCACGCACGTCGCTACGGGCCACCCACGAGCGTGCGGGACAGCGATGCGCCCGCGTGTCGCTGTTGGGCAGGCCTTTGCGACACGCATAGGTGCATCGCTGCATGGCCGTACACCCAGCGATGCGCGAGCATGTGTCGGTAGCGAGCGTGTTAGGGTCCCCGGTCAAGGACTCCAAAACATTCACCAATTCCTCCGCGCGATCCGCTCCAACACCATAATCGATCCTCCCGAACCGTTTCCAGTAACACACGAGCGTGGTAATTAGGATCTAACACACAAGAAATGAAGAATGCCTCACTGTTATTACGAAGAACGTGGTCTCAGATTATTAGTCCTTCGAACCACCAGAACACAAGAACACTCGTACAAGGGTTATTAGCCCAAGCACGCCCAAACTTAAGAGGTTATCAGCCCCCAAGTTTACTGGCATAAACGTGCCTATGCCTGGCCAACATTCATAAACTCTCTAAGCTTACAAAACACAACTCCCTCCCTATTGCTCCTGAGGAGTGCTTATATAGCATCCTCAGGAGCTTACAAAATCCTACCAACCCAATCAAATCAAATGTAGAGCAAATCTTCAAGATTCTAAGGAAACAATTCGAAACAATTCCTAGAATCAAGGAGATTTGACGATACATGCCTAAAACAACTTAACTGAAAAGGAAACTAATCTTCCCAATCAAATCAAATCTAGATCAAATCTTCAAGATTCTAAGGAAAATTCGAAACAATTCCTAGAATCAAGGAGATTTGACGATACATGCCTAAAACAACTTAACTGAAAGGGAAACTAATCTTCTAGAGTTTAGGAGAAACATCCTAAATCTAGAAGATATGATTTATTCAATCACCTTCTAGAGTTTAGGAGAAACATCTAAATCTAGAAGATATGATTTATTCAATCACCTTCTGAGTTTAGGAGAAACATCCTAAATCTAGAAGATATGATTTATTCAATTACTCCCCGTAAGGAAATCAATCTCTGAAGATATCTCCATAATGCACTTGATCTCGCCGCCGTCCGCCGCCCTACACGGTGGCTGCCGCCTGTCACGGGCCGCATCTCGCAACTTATCCTCCCCGTCGTGGCCGTGTAGGCCATGGTCTTCGCTTGGGATCCTTTCATTCCCCTTCCATTAAGTGTACCCTTGTCCTCAAGGGTAAATTATGGGAACCTTAAGGCTATGTCATCATAATCCTTCCCAAGGGTAAATTGTGGGAACCTTAAGGCTATGTCATCATAATCCTCCCAGGTTGCTTCCTCTCTAGGTAGCCCTCTCCATTGCACCAATACTCTCCAGATCTTCCTTCTAATCCTCCCACGTGGCACCATTTTGTATTCAAGAATCGTTGTGGGCTGTAGTAGCATTCTACCTTCCTCATTGAAGGAAGGCAATTCCTCTACAATCAAGCTAGGATCCCCAACTCGTCTCTTGAGGAGAGACACATGAAACACTGGATGAAGTCTTGAGGTTGGTGGTAATTCCAGCCGATACGCAACTTCTCCGACACGGGCAGCCACTTTAAATGGTCCATAGTACCTTTTCTCTAGCTTGTAGCTTGCCTTTCTCTTCATTGTCTTTTGGCCATAGGGTTGAAGCTTCAAGTACACAAAGTCCCCGGGCTCAAACCCTTCTAGCCTTCTCCTTTTATCATAATATTTCTTCATGCTCGATTGGGCCTTCTTAAGCTCCCTCTTTGCCTTGGCTAGTATCTCGTCTCTAGTGATCAAGGCTTCCTCCACTTCCGCATTCTTAGCCGTACCCCTCTCATAAGCCACCAAGGTAGGAGGCTTCCTTCCATACACCACTTCAAATGGGCTAAGTGTGATGGAAGAGTGGTATGTTGTATTATACCAATATTCCGCCCATGACATGTAGTCCATCCACCTTGCTTGCTCATCATGGCAATAGCATCTCAAGTATTGTTCTAATGTACGGTTGACCATCTCTGTTTGGCCATCGGTCTGCGGATGGTATGAAGAACTTGTCTTCATTTTGCGCCCTTGCAGTGCAAACACTTCCTTCCAAAAGGAGCTCATGAACACCCGATCCCGGTCCGTAACAATGGTTCTAGGGAAAACCATGGAGCTTTACCACGTTGTCCACAAAGTCCTTAGCCACACTCTTCATTGTAAATGGATGCTTAAGGGGTATGAAGTGAGCATACTTACTTAAGCGATCCACGACCACCAAGATCACTTCGTACCCTTGACTTGCGGGCAAGCCCTCCACAAAATCCATGGACAAGTCTTCCCATATAGCTTCCGGTATGGGTAAGGGCTGCAAGAGACCCGTAGGGGCTTCGTATCATGTTTGGTCTTTTGACACACGTCACATTCCGCCACCCACTTCTTCACACTTCTCTTTAGGCCCTCCCAATAGAAGAAATGCTTGATCCTCATATAGGTCCTAAGCCATCCCGAATGACCACCTTCTTTGCTATGGTGGAAGTGAGTGAGAATCTCCTTCCTCAGGTTTGGTACGTCGGGCACATAGACATAGGACTTGTAGTAGATAAGCCCATCACGCCATTTGAATCCGGTCACCCATTACATGGACTCTCAAGCTTCTCTATGATCTCTTGAGACCTTGCATCCAACTCCACGCCTCTCTAAGCTTGTCCCATATCCTCCATTCAGCTCCACTCAAGGCCATATGTTCAGCCTCATCTTCATACAAAGTCCACATCATTGGACTTCCCTCCTTCCTTAACAACGCATCAGCCACCTTATTCTCCTTCTCTATCCCGATCATACACATGACCTTGGCTTTCTTGCATTGGTGATCACGGCTCCACTTTTCACCACATTTGAAGCATAAGCCCTTCTTTATGTACTCATCAAGCTCCTCACGACTAAGCTTCTTGACTTCCTTCCCTTTGCTCCTTGAATCTCCCGTAGTCCCCTCCTTTCCGTTCAAAGACCCCGTGGAATACAAGGGTTTATAAACCTTGTTAGCCACTTGGTCCTTGACGTGTCTTTTCTCGAAGTGATGACTTTCTTCAAGGATTTCAGCCATCCTCATTGCTTCTTGCAGCCTAATGGGCTGCTTCAACTTGAGCTCCTTGGCAATCCATGGTTTTAGACCATCCACGAAAGTGCCAATAAGTGCCTCCTCAGACCAACCCCTCACCAAGGTTTGGAGTTGTCAAAATTCCTCACATACGCATGCACCTTGCCATCTTGCTTGAGCTTAGCTAGCTGGCCATGATGGTTGATAATGGGCGAAGGCCCAAATTGCATAAGCAGCTCCCTCTCGAATGTCGTCCACCCGAGCCTTCTTCCTTCCTTCTCATATTGGGCCCGTATCCATCTCCACCATTTGCTTGCCTTCCCATCAAGGAAGAAACATGCTTTGGCCACTCTCTCTGTCCTTGGTACTTCATATATATGAAAATAGTGGTCCGCCTTATCGAGCCACTCATGAGGGTCACCACCATTGAACTTAGGGAAGTCAATTTTTGGTCTCCTTGGTCCTCGGTTGTTAAACCGATTCCATCATCATCTTCATAGTCACCTCCACGGTAATGTGGCCTTCTAGGTCCTCGGGTTAAACCGATTTCCTTCATCTTCATCATGATAGTGGTGGTCTCTTCTCGGTCTCTAATGTCTTCTAGCATCTTCATGGATCCGGCCATAGGGCATTTCTTCCCCATACCGACTCCCACCGAATCTTTCCTCCGTCCTTGCATGGTTATCAACATCACGGTCAGACTCCTCCTCTCGCAGCCACCTTTCCACTACCTCGTGCTCATTCTCCACACGCCCGCCCAATCTAAGAGGTTGCCTTGGTCTAGGCTCTCCCCTTGTGGACTTAGAAATGTGAGTTTCCCTCCCATCAACGAGTTGCTCCTCTTCCACCCTTGGGGTTTGTCCGCGGTTGGCCCCATTCGCTCCTCCTCCAAGTCTTGCCAATATTGCTTGCAAGTCTCGTCTCATGCCTTCCACCGCCTTCATGTTCTCCTCCGTAGCATTAGTGACGGAAGTGATGGCTCCTTGCATGTGAGTCATGTTGGTGGTAGTCTCCGCCATCTGCTCCTTCATCCAAAGAGTGGATGACTCCAAAGCTTCAAAGCGGTCTCGGTTGAATGGAAAAGTACTTGATCCGGCCTCCATTGGAATATGGGCTGCAACAACAAGTCCAACCTTGGGTTCTCTCCAAAATGAAGATCGAACCCCCTCCCACGAAGAACTTTGCACGGACAACTTCCGACCTTGGGTTCTCTCCAGAAGAAGATCAAACCCCCACCTCAAATAATAACTCCAACAAGAACAAACAACTTCTAACTATAACAATCTCAACAAGAGAATCAAAGTAAGGTTTGCTCGTGATTACCCCGCTTGAAGCGTAGAGATCTTCAAGCAACTCATCTCAATGAAAGCACCAATTTGTTAGGGTCCCTGGTCAAGGACTCCAAAACATTCACCAACTCCTCCGCGTGATTCGCTCCAACACCACAATCGATCCTCCCGAACCGTTTTTAGTAACACACGAGCGTGGTAATTAGGATCTAACACACAAGAAATGAAGAATGCATCACTGTTATTACGAAGAACGTGGTCTCAGGATTATTAGTCCTTCGAACCACCAGAACACAAGAACACTCGTACAAGGGTTATTAGCCCAAGCACGCCCAAACTTAAGAGGTTATCAGCCCCCAAGTTTACTGGCATAAACGTGCCTATGCCTGGCCAACATTCATACTCTCTAAGCTTACAAAACACAACTCCCTCCCCTATTGCTCCTGAGGAGTGTTATATAGGCATCCTCAGGAGCTTTCAAAATCCTACCAACCCAATCAAATCAAATCTAGATCAAATCTTCAAGATTCTAAGGAAACAATTCGAAACAATTCCTAGAATCAAGGAGATTTGACGATACATGCCTAAAACAACTTAACTGAAAAGGAAACTAATCTTCCCAATCAAATCAAATCTAGATCAAATCTTCAAGATTCTAAGGAAACAATTCGAAACAATTCTAGAATCAAGGAGATTTGACGATACATGCCTAAAACAACTTAACTGAAAGGGAAACTAATCTTCTAGAGTTTAGAAGAAACATCCTAAATCTAGAAGATATGATTTATTCAATCACCTTCTAGAGTTTAGGAGAAACATTCTAAAT
Organism: Calamus simplicifolius; assembly: GCA_900491605.1. NCBI lineage: Eukaryota > Viridiplantae > Streptophyta > Magnoliopsida > Arecales > Arecaceae > Calamus > Calamus simplicifolius. Next base: position 20,293 of record UESW01002881.1, read on the forward strand.
CTAGAAGATATGATTTATTCAATTACCTTCTAGAGTTTAGGAGAAACATCATAAATCTAGAAGATATGATTTATTCAATCACTCCCCATAAGGAAATCAATTCTGAAGATATCTCCATAATGCACTTGATCTCGCCGCCGTCCGCCGCCCTACACGGTGGCGCTGCCGCTGTCATGGGGCCGCATCTCGCAACTTATCCTCCCGTCGTGGCCGTGTAGGCCATGATCTTCGCTTGGAATCCTTTCAGAGCGGGCCTTTGCACAGCACTCAGCCCCACGCTCCCTCCCCCTGCCCGGTCACCCCCTTCTCCCCCCCCCCCCCCCCCCCCCGGTCCCCCTTGCTGCTCCCCCCCCCCCATTCGCCCCCCGATGCACCTTGGCCCGTCCGGCCCCCCGTCAGACCCTCGCTCCCCTCCCCTTCCGGCTCACCTCCTAGGCCCGGCCGCCCGACTAACCTCCCGGTTCACCTCCCCTCCCCTCCCTCCACTCGTGGCGGATCGTCTCCTCCATCGAGCAGAAGGAGGAGAGCCGCGGCAAACAGGACCACGTCGCTGCCATCCGCAACTACCGCGCTCGAATCGAGGCTGAGCTCACCAACATTTGCGACGCGATCCTCAAGCTCTTGGATTCTCGCCTCGTGCCCTTCGCCGCCGCTGCCGATTTGAGGTCTTCTACCTCAAGATGAAGGGCAACTACCACCGTTATCTCACTGAGTTCAATACCGGATTGACCGCAAGAATTTCTTTTTAAGTAAGAATTTCTTTTTAGATAAAAATATATTTTAATCCTTAAATTTTCAATCAATTTTTTTTTAGACCTCATACATTCTATTACATAGAGTTAATTAATATTGGCCGAATAATTTTACTTTGATGCGAATACATCGATGATCACTTATCTAACATGGTCGATAAGCTAATATTTAGGGCAAGCCATAAATGACAGTGTATATATTTATGTCAATGTGACACGCTAGCTATTCTATAAATTTTATCTGAACCTATATTTAACATCTTAGAAATGTAACATTCTTTAAATGTGAGGCTAAATTATAGTAATTGAAATTTTGAGGTTAAATGAATTTCAATGAAATTTTGTAGACCAAAAGTATATTTTATTTTATTATTGAATCGGGAATAGTAGCAGTCATGGAGACGGTCGACAATAACCCGGAGCCTAACTCACGGCCACTCCCGAGTTTGGATTTTATTACTATCTCAACATTGGTGCATATAAGAGCGATCGATCTGGTGATGTATACAGAAATCTCAAGGACAGAAAGTAATGGGGTAATTGACCCCAGCGCAGGTGAAGGTGCTGCTCGGATCGTCATAGGCATAGCTATAAGCCTGAGGGCATGCCTTCTTGAAGATCTGCGAGTAGCTGCTAGGCTTGCAAGTTTTTGAGGATTATAGGCTCCCCTGCAGCAGTATTGATCCGTGTTGAAAGCGTTGCAAGCGCTCTTGCAGCCTACAACGCCCTGACCTGACGCCGTCACCTGCAGCACCGCTGGGCACTGGCGTTGATGTTCGCCGAGCACGTGGTGGTTTTGCAGCCCGAACCGCCCTGCGGAGCAATCGAGAGCGGCAGATTGAAGCCATCGACGCAGCTCACATCGTAAGTATCCTTCCCATCCTTGTCCTGCAGTGTGAACTCGGCGAGAGTGGGGGCGGGACGCCGCCTTTGCCATTGCAGGCGACCTGCCCGCTGCCGCAGTCACCGTCTGGCACGAGAATTTCCCCGACGCATCGGTGGAGCACCCCGTCCGGGCCCATATCCGGCCAGCCCAATGTGCCGGAGGGTCTATTGATTTGGAGGCCGCTGCAGCAAGCTCGAAGCCGGTGTTGGGAAAGGCAGGGGATTTATCGTTGTCCTGAGCAGCGGGCCACACCGTCTTGTGGCAGTTGTTCTTGAGGGTGAAAGTAATTGAAAGCCCACCTGCATGCCATTTTAGATTTGGATGTCAAACAAAGATTTAGTAGAAGAAAGAAATTAAGTAGAAAGCGCTTAGAGGCCTATAAATGGATCCATGAAACAGACCTTGGACGAGGAGGGCAGAAAAGAAAATGGTGACGAGAAGCGAAGGGTTGGCCATGGAGGAAAGCTTGGGTTCGTTTGATGAGATTACGGGGCCTGTGGTTGGTATCTATAGGGGACACTGCTTGACCTGTAGTTGGAATGCCGGGGCCGGGGGGGAGGTGGAGAAATTTGGTTACGTGCGACGAAAGGAAGAGAAGAAGTCCGCGTGCGAAATTATGAATCGTGGAATTCTTTCGCACTAGAAACTCTGTCGAAGAATTCCAAGGTAGTCTACTCCCACCAAACGGATAGGTAATGCAACAAACGACACGCGTACTAGTCGGCAAGACTAGCCATGCGATTTTATGAATTTGGAAGCCATCGGCGGCACCGATCTTCCGCGGTGCATGCATATTTTGCACCGCACAGCGGGCCATGCACACTCCGATAGTTGGTCCATGTTCATCTTGGACCCGGAAGGTTCTCATAAATATCTCTTAACTCAAGCACGTCGCATAGCTTAGATACGATAGGCTCTGCGCTATCGCTCTATCAAATGCATCGGATGGAGACACTGTGCGAGAGCCTTCCAATTTCTAGGTGAGTGATGGCTTCTATTTAATAATGCACCTGTTGTAGACAATTCAAACTTATCCAACTTAGGGATCGCAATTTTTTTTGTTTTTCGTTTACTTAGCCAATATCATTTTTAACATATCAAAATTTTTTTAATTTAAACGATTTAATACGTAACGGAGATTTTTCGTTAACGAATAAATGGATAAACAGTGACGGTATTCTTCGCCCCATCCTCGTTTACCCATCCTCATCCCCGTTAACTTTATATAATATATTTAAATTTTAAATATATATATACTAATATATTAAAAATTAAAAATTAAAAATAAATAAAAATATATACGTTTGACCCAATCACTCTTGCTCTTCCTTCTTTCATGCACAGTCTCTTGCTCTTCCTTTTTTCACGCAGCCGATCTAAAGTTATGAACCTATTCTGCTAATCTGAACTCTGAAGTTCTGAACCTACTCCATCGTCTCCAATCGCTACCTTATCGACGCCCCATCGACGCTCTCCAATACCTTTTTCTTTATCTGGTACGCTCATCTCTTTCTTTATTTCTAAAGAAAGATATCTCTTTATTTTATTTTTTTTTTGAAATTTGAATGTATTCTTTTTTACTGTTGTTTGTTAGTTAGAAATCTTTATTTCTAATTTTTTTCTTGTTAATTATTTTCTTTCTCACTTTTTTTTCTCTTCTTCCTTATCCCAAAGAGAGTGAATTTTTTTTTTTTTAAATATTATTTGTATACCTCTGTCATATGGGTAAATAATGCGGAATAAAATCCTAACTTTTTCTGCTAGAATCTCTCTCTAATCATGTGCGGTGTTGAAGGTGTGCGACCTCCAACCAGTCCTTTCTTGCCTTCTTCGATGGATCAGTCCAGGTCCCTCCAAGATCTCTTTCTTGGACTTGAGAATGGCTTCTTAGTTCTTACTTCTCAGTCTCCAGCCAACCAGCTGCTTCTTCTCTCCAAAACCATGCCACACCTTGGCCGGCTATGTACTCATCAAGATCCATGTCATGTATCCACACTCACATGATTCTAACTATCTAAGGGAAACATCTCATGCATTGCTTCAGCTACACATGCATCAAAACCTTCTAGCAAGGCTCCTTTGCTTTCATTCTAAAGATTTTATTTTACTTTTAAAAATAAAAATAAAAATAATAAAGCATTTAATAGCTGATGAGTTCTCCATAGAGCTGGCCGAAGGCATGATGTATGTGGTAGGTCACGACGAAGAGGGCAGGTCTGACTCCATTTTATAGTTAAAAAGGGGTTTCATTCGTTTGTAGCAATTTGTTGTCTAAATCAAGCTTAAGTCGTTTGCCTATGTTATGTATCAGTATTCTAGACTTTGGAAGCTTTTTTTTTTTTTTGGAATTTCTTGTTAATTGACACTATTAGCTAATGTACTTAATTACGACATTAAGAAAAGTTTGTTTTTATGGAATTTCTTGGTTGATATTCTTTGTTTTTGTTAACAGTTTGGAAGCTTACGTGCTTAATGATAATTTATAATTTTTTAGAATAAGATGAAGACCAATCGAGAGCAATATATATCTGATAACTCGATTAGAGATTCTTCAACTCCTGAAATGCAAACCACTTACCAAAAAAATTCATACTTTTTAAAGTAAAACTAACAAACCACATTAGCCTAAAAAATCTTAGCACGCTCATTGGCCAGTGGGAAATAATAACACACAAAAATCTGTCGTCTGATTCATACTTTCTGGAAAAAAAATGTTAGCACGCTCATTTTCATGTACACCAGCGTTGCTAAATTATATCCTTTAAGCTGGACGCTCCGCACTTAATCACCTTACAGCATCATAATGGTTCTCTTAGAAGAAGACACCTGCAATCTTCTTATGGGAGGGAGGAATTTCTTATATGCATCAAACCAGCGACCATAGCATTCCTTGCCAATCCTTTGACCTTCGCTCTCATGAATTATTCCTTCTTTAACGTCCAGTATCCTATATTCAAAAGATCTCTTTAATTAAAAAAGAAAAGAGTCATTTATATGATAATTATTCCGTTCTGAATCTGAAAAGATGCACCACTTGGGAATCCAATATAGAATTTTTGATTGCTAAACAGAGAGGGTGTGACTATTGAAGCAAGCTCCAATAGCGGGATGAGTTAACCATATCACATATCACTGTAATTGCTATCGGATTATTGCCCTTGATACAGTATGGGAGGGTGCTCCCACTCAAGAATAAGACCCTATCTCCGGAGCGACGCCCACGCTCCGTCTTTGTGTGACGGCACAGGGCAATAAAAATAGATTAAAGAGATTTTGTAGTACACCAAACATTCTCAAGGACAGAAGGTAATGAGGTAATCAGCTCCGGTGCAAGTGAAGGTGCTGCTGCTATCATCATAAGCATAGCTGTAGGCCTGAGGGCATAAGTTCTTGAAGAACTTCGAATAGTTCGTGGGCTTGCAAGTGCTCGGGCTGTTGTAGGCACCGGTGCAGCAGTACTGGTCCTGGTTGAAAGCCAGGCAAGCGCTCTTGCAGCCGACGACAGAACCGGATGCCGTCAGCTGCAGCTCGGACGGGCACTGGGCGTTGATGTCCGCCGAGCACGATTGGGTGGTGCAGCCCGACACGCCCTGTGGTGCAATGGAGGCCGGCAAATCGAAGCCGTCGACCAAACTAACATCGTAAAAATCCATCCCGCCGTCGCCTTGCAGGGTGAACTCGAGGAGTGTGGTGGGCGGGGCGCCGCCATTGCCGTTGCATGCCACCTGCCCGGTGCCACAGTCACCCGTCTGACATGTAAATCTCCCCGACGCGTTGGAGCACCCCGTCCGGCCCCACATCCTGCCGGCCCACTTGTTCGGGGCAGTTATTGAGCTGGAGGCCGAGGCAGCGAGCTCGAAGCCCGTCTGCGGGAATGCAGGGACATTGGGGTTGTTCTGCACTCCAGGCCAGATCGTGTAGGGGCAGTTGTTCTTGATCGTGAACGTAGTTGAATGCGCACCTGAAATTTTAGAGGTTGGACATATTTTATCAAGAAGGAAGACAAAAACCAGGCTCAGAGGCCTTGAAATGCATCATGAAGCAAACCTTGGACGAGGAGGGCAGCGAAGAAAGCGGCAAAGAGAAGTGACGGATTGGCCATTGGGACTAGGACGGCTTGCGTTTGTTGGATTCCAAAGGCAAGCGAGGAGGAGGTGGTGAGAAAGGCTGAGGTTTGTGGGGGTATTTATTGATGGAGTGGGGATATCTATTGTTGACTTTCTTGATGGAGTAGGGATAATAAGACGGAGAAGTCTGGTTACATGCATGGAATAAAGGGGAAGAGTCCTTGTCTGATTTGTGGAATTCTTTCATGCAGAGCAAGAACAGACGGGGCAAGCCGGAAGGCCGGCGGTTCAAGGTCTGTTTATCAGAGGGATTCTTGCGCCGGCTAGGTCGTCTCCGGAGCTGGACAAGTCGAATCACGGAAAAGGTCGAGGGACTTGTACTGGTAGGAAAGTCTAATATGTGAATGTGATTCTATGAATACCGAAATTAGCGGGAAGCCGTTGGCCAGTCTTCAGGTCAGTTAAAATCTCTACGGTCACGGCGCATAATCCACTGCTACGTAATTTCCATCCCTCGGTTGAGTGAGAGAATCGTCTTGCTTTTGTTGAGTTTTCAACTTTTCATCCGTTTGTTTTCCAGAAAACTTAGCGTGAGACATTGCATTCCTTGGAAACTTTGAAAAAGGAAATGATGTTTTGACGATTTGTAACTATATTTTTGCTGAACTTTTCTCCGTAGTATAATGTAAAGAGGAAAAATCGATCTCGTGGATTGGATGGCAGCCACCCATCTTCTTGCGTGCATTAAACGTGTCTAACAATATCTTTTCAATGGTCACCATAGAAGACTTGTTATTATTTCTGATAAACTGGTTGTTGATTTATAGAGAACATGCTGCTAAAGAAAGATCAACTAATTATTCATGGGAGGTTAACTTAGTCATTTCTTTGTAAACATTATCTTTTATCAGTTACTCTCCTTTGATGTATAGTATTAAAGTCATATTAGCGAAAAGCTAAGGTATTTATTTTTCAATCGTAGTAGGAGATGAATAAGAGCAGCATATATCAAATTATAAATTCATGGAAAATTTATTATTTATAATAATGATCATGAATATTAGGAAATTTGTTATTTCTAAAAAAAATCATTAACTTATAAAGAAAAATACTTAAAGAAAGACTAGTAAATTATGTAAGGAAGGTTAACACTAAAGTTTGGTGATTTAAAATTATCAAAAAAAAAAGAGAACAAAACCAAAAAGAAAGTTGGTCGCTGAAAATCAGCCCATTAAACACTAGCATGGCTTAGGCTTGGCAAGGAATGGCGACGTCCGACCTAATTACTTAGCTAAAAAACCACCGATAACACTACCGAAATAACTTAAATTAGCTATGAGCTAGTCCAAATAAGGCATACAAATTCCATACCCTAATCTGAGAGACTTTATTTTCAGGTATAATCTTAATTGCTCGCATCTTTAGTTATCAATTGATAAAGTTTCTGAGTCTCATATCTCGACCTAAAAGACTTATTTCTAGGAGTGGTTCTTAGATACTTGTAGGTCAACTTTAATTACCTTTGACCATTCCTTGAGTCTATTCAAGATCGGTGAGAAAGCTTCAAATTTCTAAGCTCCAACTTGAGAGATTTATCTCTAGAAAGTGGTATTCAATCACTCCTAGGGTCGACTTAGGTCGATAAAGCTTTCTATGTTTTGGCCTCCAACTTGAAAATCCTGACATTAATTCACATGCAATAGGGGTTGAAGTGCTTACATTGATCCTGACATTAATTCAATTAATATTTTGGATCAAATTCGTTTAAGATGGATTGCTATTATTAGCAACTAGGCCTGATATGATGAGTTCTGGTATACCGAGACTCTCTTCTCTCTTGAATATATTTTTTGATAATTTTCTTTAAATAAAAATATTTTTCAGTAATTTGTGTCAAATAAAAATATTTTTTAGGCCTAAACTAATAAATAAATAGAAATATGCTAGCTATGGGGTTCAAACCCATGACCGCTTGTGTGGTGCAAGTCTTTTCCTTAACCACTCAAATATTTTTTGGTTAAGTTTTATTTGGTAAAAATATATTTTGTCCTAAACTAGTAAAATAAATATTTAATATAAAATATGTTGATATGGGATTCAAACCCATGCGTTAGGAGAGAGAACATCTAGAGACGTGCGCCCCATATGGATCAGGTGGATGGACAAACTCCGTAGTCTCTCTCTCTTTAAAATACTGTGATTTGAAGATTTGATCTTCAAATTTTGCATACGGATATGCATCCCAAGCATTCTCACCACTCCATCTAATCATCCCTTCTACCCCCTCCTTCATCTATAATAGGCAGGGGATGCAATCTTGAAAAATGAACAGGATGAGAGAAAATAAAGTGTAAGAGTGGTTTCTGAGAGAAACAAGGTCGTGAGCCTTCTTGGTTTTTAAGAAAAGAGTTTGCTGCACTGTCTTCACTAAAGGAGATATGAAGAAGCCATTGTACATATTATTTTTAATAGTAAGTACAATAATATATCATAGTATTGCAATATTATATTATTAGAAAATAATGAATATAGTTTTAATAATAATTAAAATTAAATATTAAATAATATTAAAATAATTTTATTATAACCATTTTTATATGTATTATTTTTCTTATAATATATAATGTTGTAATATGATATATTATAATGTTATAATAACATTAAAATATTATATTATAATAATATTATATTACTATAATATTGTTTTATAAGTTAAATAGTTGAAAGTATTATATAATATTTTATTTTTTTGTTTTAAAATTTTAATTTAAGTATTAATCAAATATTAAAGTTTCATATTTTAAAAGTACAATTAGCAAATAACTATTTCCAAAAACTTTACTCTGTCAAGGGAAGCCTAAATCATTAATTGGTGCAAAATCATTATCATCTAGATCTAAATCGCATGCGTTCTCTCTCTCTCTCTCTCTCTCTCTCTCTCTCTCTCTCCGTATATAATTAAGGGTAGCATTTGAACATCGAATCAACTTCAAAAAGAGTGCACGAGTTATCAATATCACATATCACTATAATTGCTATCTGATTATTGCCCTTGATACAGTATGGGAGGGTGCTCCCCCTCAAATGTAATGAGTTAAAAGTTTATTTTTTTGAAATAGGAATCTTTTTTTTTCCTATCCGTCACACAAAGACGGAGCATGAGTGTCGCTCCGGAGATAGAGTCTTATTCTTGCATTATTACTAGCTAGGTAGATAATAAAGATTTTGTAGTACACCAAACATTCTAACAGACAGAAGGTAATGAGGTAATCAGCTCCGGTGCAAGTGAAGGTGCTACTGCTACCATCATAAGCATAGCTGTAGGCCTGAGGGCATAAGTTCTTGAAGAACTCCGAATAGTTGGTGGGCTTGCAAGTGCTCGGACTTTGTAGGCACCGGTGTAGTAGTACTGGTCCTGGTTGAAAGCTAGGCAAGCGCTCTTGCAGCCGATGACAGAACTGGATGCGTTAGCTGCAACTGCGATGGGCACTTGTTGCGTAGCTTCATCGAGATAAGGAACGTGAGGAAAGATGGAGAAGAAGAAGAATAAATGAATATATAAAAAAAGAGAATGCCTTTGTTTTCTTGGTCTTGGTCTATCGATTATATCCAGAGAGAGCCTTAAATAATAATCCATCTTGGATGATAAAACTTCTCCGCACTAGCCCGTAACCAACTCCCTAATAAACTTTCAAAAATATGGAACCTATCCAAAAAACCTGAGCTCAATCCCCATGGATCCAGTCCCATAACCCACAATTAAGTTATTAAACATTCTCTTAAAAAACGTCATTCTAAGCCATGCAAAAAAGCACTCAGACCCGAGCCCATGTACACTCATTACTCACATGCTCTCTATTCTTGAGTCACAAGCCGACCAAAATGACTTAGGAACCCGAGAACTTATGTAGCCTAAGCTCTCAAACCTGTGTAACTCACCTGAACTTTGGATATGCCATACCTGAGCTTACAATCTCTATCTTGGTGCATCAAAGTTACAGTAAGCTCTACCTGGTCCATCAATTCCATCAGTGCTCCACATCTGAATAAGCTATCCCGAGGTAATACCTTAGTAAGTGCATCCGTTGCGTTATCTTTGCTAAACACTTTCACAAGCTCAAACTCACTATCCTCATAAGCTTCCTGATCCTGTGGTATCTGATGTCAATATGTCTGATCCTAGCATGATTGACCGGGTTATGGACCAAACATAAAGCACTCTAACTATCCGAAAATATCTGATCACCCCTTGCTATCCTCATCTTAGTGCAAGACCTTTCAATTACATAGCCTTCTTTGCAACCTCTGAAATACCAATATACTCTGACTCTGTAGTAGATAAAGCCATCACTGGCTACAGACTTGACCTCCATGATATTGGACTACAATTCAACATAAATACATACCCTATTATCAACCTCCTAGTATCCAAATCACCTTCATAGTCAGCATCAACAAAACTTGCTACCCAATCCTGAGCCACCATGATCAGTCTAGTGCCATCCTCCATGCTATTATACCCATAACATATACCAAAACTGACTGTGCCAACAAGATATTTGAAGATCCCTTTCAGAGCTCTCTAATATGCTCTACCCGGACTAGCCATGAATCTGCTAACCTGGCTAATAGCATATGCAAGGTCAGACCTACAATACACCATGGCATACATGAGGCTGCCTACTCCTGAAGCATAAGGTACTCTGGAACATCCTTAGCCTCTGTCTCAGAACTCGGTGATATAGTCTTGGAGAGCTTAATGTAAGCAGCCAATGGTAATGCGGCTGGCTTTGCACCATCCATACTGTGCCTCTCCAAGACCCTCCTGATATAAGTCCCTGAGATAAGTAAGCAACCTCCTATCTCTGTCTCTGAAAATTTTCATCCCCAAAATCTGTGTAGCAGTACCTAAATCCTTCATTTCAAACTCAGCTGACAATGCTACCTTTAGATCCTCTACAACAGTTTTACTTTGCATGCAATTAACATATCATCTACATACAAAAGCAAGTATAATCTAAAATTATCTTCTAAAGTCTGAAAATAAATATAGGGATCATACTCACATCTAGACATGCCGATGCTCCTCATAAAAGTATTAAACCATAGGTACCACTGATGCGGTGACTGCTTTAAACCATACAAGGATCTCTGCAAATGGCATACCTTTCTTTTTGACCCTGGTTCTATGAATTCCTCTGACTGCTCATATAAATCTCCTCCTCCAAATCCTCATGAAGGAAGGTCGTTCTGATATCCATCTACTCCAGTTTCAAATTCTACACTGCTACAATGCTCAACAATACCCTAATAGATGTGTGTCGTACCATTGATGAGAATACCTCATTGTAGTCAATGCCTTCTTTCTGAGAAAATCCTTTGGCCACTAACCTAGCCTTATACTTGATCCTCTCCTTCTCCAGTGGCTCCTTCTTTGCACTGAAATACCCATTTGCAACCAATGAGCTTCTTTCCACTTGGCAGTGACACCAACTGCTAAGTCTAATTCTTCTGCAGGGATTGCATCTTTTTTGCCATAGCTTGGATCCACCTATCTCTATCCTGGCTTGTCTTTGTCTCCTGGTAGGTAACTGATCCTTCACTGGCAACTACCAATGCATATGACATGGTTCACCAAACCTATAATGCTTCGGCTACCAAATGACCCTCTTTGGCTTATGCAGTGCAATGTCGATGCCTATCCCAGGATGTGACTCCTTCCTTCGCTCATCTTTGCCGTGAGCATGCATCTGGCTTGTCCCCATATGTAAAATATATCTGGAGTGTGCTCTACCTGAATCTTATGTCCTTCTGATGATCCTACAAAAGGTAAAATATCATAAGAGGTTAGTTGCTCAGTGCGTCCTACTGAGCCTCCTACCACTCACCCACATCCGACTGGGCCTTCGGTTGAACCTCTACCACCTTCTGCTTTTTAAGGACTGAGCTCTCATCAAAAACCACATCCCTACTAATCGTGGCCTTCTGCTCTAAGGGATCCCATAGCCTGTATCCCTTGATAACTCGCGGATATCCAATGAACACCATTTTTTGGGCTTTGGCGTTCAACTTAGTCCGCTGATTGGCATTCACATGTACATATGTGTACATTCAAAAACTCTGATATGGCCAAGCTTCACCTGTCTACCAGACTACACATCCTTTGGTAACCTTCCATCAAGCTTGACATGAGGAGACCTGTTCACCAAATAGGCTACTGTGTCAACTGTGTCTATCCAAAATATTTTAGGTAATCCTACTTGCAATCTCATAAATCTAGCTTTCTCCATGAGAGTTTTGTTCATTCTCTTAGCCACTCCATTTTGTTGAGAAGTTCTAACCACTAAAAATTACCTTTTGATGCCTCCATCTATGCAAAATTTTAGAAACTCCTTATTTGTGAATTCTTACCATTATCAGACCGCACCATCTTTACATATCTCCCTATCTTCTTCTCCACCTCAACCTGCTATGCTTAAAATTTAGAGAAGACATCTGACTTTTTCTTCAATAAATATACCTAGACATTCCTTGAAAAATCATCAATTAGAGTCATAAAATATCTGGCCCCATTCATACCCAAAACTAGAGCTGGACCCCAAACATTACTATGTACTAGCTCTAAGGGACCTGTACTGTGCACTGAACTGGTAGAAAATTTTACCTTATATTGCATGCCCATTAGACATGGCTCGTAGACCTCTACAACACCCTCATCCAAAGTTGAAATCCTTCTATCCTTTATCAGGACCCTCATGCCCCACTCTTTCATGTGACCAAGATGGTAGTGCCACATGCGGTACATATCCTACTAACTGTGCATACTGCTACTGTCTCAGACCCTCCACACATCACAAATCCATCCAGCTGATACAAATTATTTTTCAGCCTCTTTTCCCTCATCACAACCATGGCACCTTTCATGATGTTGAGTACACCATTCCCAAAATAACAACTAAAACCAAATCCATTCCTCTCCATGTACCCCAAGGACACTAGGTTCTTCTTCAAGTCAGGAACATGCTTCAAATGAGTAAGAATTCTCACAACCCCATTAAACATCCTGATCCTAACTGTGCCAACTCTTGCCATCCTGCAAAAATGATTATCCCCTAATGTCACATTCCCCACATTGATTTTAGTATGCTCTGATACCATTTGTTGCGTAACTTCTGCCGAGATCAGGTGCATGAGAAAAGATGAAGAAGAAGAAGAATAAATAAATGTAGAAGAAAAAAAGAGAATACCTTTATTTTCTTGGTCTTGGTCTATCCGGTTACATCCAGAGAGAGCCTTAAATAATCATCCATCTTGGATGATAAAACTTCTCCACATAAGCTCGTAACCAACTCCCTAACAAACTCCCTAAAATATAGAAGCCTATCCAGAAAATCTAAGCCCAATCCCCATGGACCTGGTCCCATAACCTACAATAGGTTATTTAACATTCTCTCAAAAAACTCCCTTCTAAGCTATAAAAGATAGCACTCAAATTTGAGCCCATGTACACTATGACTCACATGCTCTCTATTCTTGGGTCACAAGCCAACCCAAATGACTTAGGAACTTGAGAACTTTTGTAGCCTAAGCTCTCAAACCTGTGTGACTCAACTGGACTTTGGATGTGCCACATTGAGCTTACAGCACTGGGCATTGATGTTCATCAAGCACGATGTGGTGGTGCAGCCCGACACGCCCTGTGGTGCATTGGAGACTGGTAAGTCGAAGCCATCAACCAAACTAACACCATAAAAATCCTTCTCGCCATCGCCTTGCAGGGTGAACTTGAGGAGTGTGGAGGGCAAAGCACCACCATTGCCATTGTGTGCCACCTGCCCGGTGCCACAGTCACCCGTCTGACATGTAAATCTCCCCGACGAGTTGGAGCACCCCGTCCAGCCCCACATCCTGCCGGCCCACTTGTTCGGGGTGGTTATTGAGCTGGAGGCCGAGACAGCGAGCTCGAAGCCTGTCTATGGGAATGCAGGGACATTGGGGTTATTCTGCACTCCAGGCCAGATTGTGTAGAGGTAGTTGTTCTTGATCATGAACGTAGTTGAAAGTGCACCTGAAATTTTAGAGGTTGGACATATTTTAGCAAGAAGGAAGACAAAAACCAGGCTCAGAAGCCTTGATCAATGCATCATGAAGCAAACCTTGGACGAGGAGGGCAGCGAAGAAAGCGGCGAAGAGAAGTGATGGATTGTCCATTGGGGACTAGGACTGCTTGCATTTGTTGGATTCCAAAGGCAAGCGAGAAGGAGGTGGTAAGAAAGGTGTTAAAGAGTAATTTGCACTTTCCAAAAATATTTCTAGAAAGATGAAACGACTGCTATAATGATTCACATTTTTTCTAAAAATGACTCTTACTATTTCCTAGATGAGTTTAATATGTCTCTTCTATTTCCTAAGAGAGTTAAATATGACTCTTGATATTTTCAAAGAAGAGTTAATATAGAATTTCAAGAGTCATGTGTTGGCTCTATAAATAGCTATGTAATCTGAAGTTTTACGAAACATTTTTTAGCAATCCAAATGATAAATACAATAGATATTTCTGCTCGAGTTCTTTACATGCCTAAGTGATAATATTTTGTCCACCTCTCCACTATGCATTCCCAACAAATTTGGTATCAGAGAAAATATTCCTATATCTATTTCCTTTCAAAAGCCTTCTATTTTTCTTCAAAAATATCTACCAACCTAGTTCCAACAATGTTTGCATATACATCAAATCAAATTCTCATCTTCGAAGGAGAACATTATGACTATTGGAGTAGCCAAATGCAAACCATATTTGTCTCACAAGATTTATGGGAGGTCATTGAAGACATCTACCTGAAGCCACCAAATGATGGAAGCAATTGGACAGAACAACAACAAAAACAATACAAGAAGAATGTGCGCAATGATGCAACTGCACTACGGTATCTTCAACAAGAGGTAAGAAAAGCAATCTTTCCTTGTATATTTGGTGCAAAAAAAGCTAAAGAAGCTTGGGATATTTTGAAAAATAGTTTTCAAGAAAATGAAAAAGTTACTTCTTTGAAACTACAATCACTTTGGAGGGATTTTGATAACATTACAATGAAAGAAGATGAAAATATGCAAGTTTTTCTTACTAAAATTTCAAAAATTATGAATCAAATTAGAAGCCTTGGAGATATTATAGAAAAAAAAATTGTTCTAAAGGTTCTTAGCAGCCTTCCAACAAAATTTGATCATATTGTTGCTGCAATAGAAGAATCCAAGGATTTATCTACTTATACTTTTTATGAACTAATGAGCTCTCTTCAAGTGCATGATGAAAGATTGAGTCATTCTTTCAATCAACCTCTTGATCATGTTTTTCATGCCAAAGCTAACATATTTGAAAAGAGGAACTCAAATATCCAAAACAAAGGAGGATCTTCTCAAAAGAGAGGAATATGAAAAAATAAAAATAAAAGCTAAAAGAAAATGCACAGCGATAATCTGAAGTCTCTCACTCTCAATGTCGTATTTGCAAGAAGACCAACCATGAGAGTAAGGATTGCCGATTCAGATGTAAGAGATGCAAAATTTTAATCATTCTTACAATAATTATTGGTACAAAAACACTAATGTAAAAGAAGAAGTAAGGTTCATCAAGGAGGAATCAGATCAGCTATTTTCTTGTATGAGCATCCAACATGAATCTCAATATACATGGTTTTTAGACAGTGATTGTAGCAATCATATGATCGGGGACCAAAAGATGTTTGTTTAACTTGACCCAAATTTTAGTTCAATGGTAAAATTGGAAGATGAAAACATCCAAAAAGCTGAAGGTAAAGGCATTATAGCTGTCAACTCAAAGGGAGGTAACAAACAATTTATAAGTGATGTTCTTTATGTTCCTAAATTGAATTATAATTTGTTGAGTGTTGGACAACTTTTACAAAATGGATATTCTTGTTTCTTTAATAATGATAAGTGTAGAATTATGGACAAGAAGATAAAGTCTCAAATTGCTACTATTCAAATGAACTCAAACTAAGTTTTTCCACTTATCATACCTCTACAAGGAAACATGGCTCTCAAATCTGAAACTTTGGATGACTCATACTTATGGCACTTAAGGTATGGTCATCTTAATTTCAATGGACTTCACCTACTCAAGCAAAAGAATATGGTAGTTGGGCTTCCCTCCATTCAAAGATCAAATCATATTTGTGAAGCTGCATTTATGAGAAAATGCATAAACTTTCTTTTCCTAAAACTTCTTAAAGAGCTAATTCTCCTCTTGAATTGGTGCATGTTGATATCTGTGGACCAACAAGAACTCCTTCATTTGGTGATAAAAGATATTTCATTCTTTTTATAGATGATTGTACTAGAATGATGTGTTGTATTTCTTACAAGAAAAATCAGAAGTATTTTCTATTTTTCTTCTTTTTAAAGCTCTTATAGAAAGACAAAGTAGCCACAAAATCAAAATACTGAGAACTGATCGAGGAGGTGAATTCATCTACATACCATTTATGGAGTATTGCAAAAAAGAAGGCATTCAAAGGCAACTCACAATTCAAAGAACACCACAGCAAAATGGCATCGCTGAAAGAAAGAATCGGATAATTGTGGAGATGGCTAAAAGCATGATGAAAGGCAAAGGACTTCCTAACAAACTTTGGGATGAAGCAATGCACATAGCTATCTATATTCTCAATTAATCACCTACAAAAGTGCTCAACAAGACTCCATTTGAAGCTTGGTACAAAAAGAAACCAGTTATCAATCGCTTGAAGGTATTTGCTGTATTGCTTATTCCCATATTTCTATTCCCAACAAAGACAAATTTGATAAAAAGAAGAAAAGCTAATTTTTATTGGCTATAGTGATGAATCAAAGGGCTATCGCTTGTTAAATCCTTACACTAACAAGTTGATTATTTTGAGAGATGTTATTTTTGATAAAGCTACAGCTTGGAGTTGGGATATAAGTACTTCTCAGTCATCACCTATGTATGAATTCTTGGAGTCTACATCAAGCCAAGATTAACAATCACAACAAGCTCCACAAATTCCCACTCCTATACCAAGTCCAATAAGGTCACCAAATCCAATCTCTTTAATACAAGCAACGATGGATTCAAATTCACCACCAAGAAAGACTCGTTCATTAAGAGAAGTATATGAATCATGTGAAGTTGCATTCTTTGCATGTGAACCACAAAGCTTTGAAGAAACCGTCAAAGAAAAGTGTGGCAAAAGGCTATGCATGAAGAGATGACTACAATTGAGAAGAATAAAACTTGGGACCTTATAAAATTACCTGAAGATAAAAGTGTGATTGGTTTGAAATGGGTTTACAAAATAAAATTCAATGAAAATGGACTCATCCAAAAGCACAATGCAAGACTTGTAGCAAAGGGCTACTCTCAGCAACTAAGTATTGACTTTAACGAAACCTTTGCACCAGTTGTTAGAATGAAAATAATTTGAATTATTCTTGCTCTTGCTGCCTAATTGAAGCTAGATGTATTTCAGCTTGATGTCAAATCGGCATTTCTCAATGAAGAGCTTGAAGAAGAAGTTTATGTTGAGCAATCAAAAGGCTATGAAGTCAAAGATAAAAGAGATATGGTTTATCATTACAGAAAGCTCTCTATGGACTGAAGCAAGCTCCTAGAGCATGGAACAGAAAAATTGATGATTATTTTTGCAAAAATGGATTCTAAAGAAGCACAAGTGAACCTTCTCTTTATGTGAAGAAGGAAGGTATGAATGATATTCTTATAGTTTGCCTATATGTTGATGATCTTATTTATATGGGTACTAATCTGAATATGGTGAAAGATTTTATGCTCAAAATGATGAAAGAATTTGAGATGACAGATTTAGGGCTCATAAATAGTTTCTTGGAATTCAAGTTAAACAATCTAGGAAAGAAATTTTTATCTCTCAAGAAATACACTGAAGACATCTTGAAGAAATTTTAGATGGATAAGTGAAAATCAGCAACAACTCCTATGGCTTTAAATGAGAAGTTGAAGCTTGATAATGGGGCAAAAGAAGTGGATGCAAAGGAATTTAAAAGTCTAGTAGGATCTTTGATTTATCTCACTAACACTAGATCTGATATAATGCATTATGTTTTCTATATCTTCAGATTTATGAATGAACCAAGTAAGCTATATTTAGTTGCAGCAAAAAAAATTAAAATACTTGCAAGGCACAAAAAAAGGCATTAATATGTCAAAAAAAAGAATTCTTTGATTAGCTTTACTGATAGTGATTGGGCTGGATCCTTAGATGATCGAAAAAGCACATCAGGATACTTGTTCTGTCTTGGTAAAAAGGTAGTATCTTGAAGCTTAAAGAAACATAAAATAACAGCTTTATCTTCAACTAAGGCAGAATATATTGCTGCTACTGTTGCAAGTTGTGAAGCTATTTGGCTAAGGAGAATTCTTTTTGATTTGAAACAAAATAAGAACAACCAAATACAATCTATTGTGACAACATGTTAGCTATTGCAATGACTAAAAATCCTATTTTTCATGCTAGGTCCAAGCATATCGAGCTTAGATACCATTTTATAAAAGACATAATGAACAAAGAAGAAATCTATTTAGAGTTCATCAATACAAGTGAGTAACCTGCAGATTTTCTCACCAAAGCTGTTACAAGTGAGAAGTTTGAAAAGTTCAAGAAGCAATTGAAGATTGCAAGTGGATTTTGTATGCTTGCTTTGGAAGTCTGATTGATACGTCCATTGGGCCACTTTTCTTCAGATATTTCATTGGCTTGTGTATGCTTCCTAGAATTGCAAATTAAGAGGGGGTGTTAAAGAGTAATTTGCACTTCCCAAAAATATTTCTAGAAAAATGAAAGGACTGCTATAATGGTTCAGGTTTTTTTTTTTTTTGAAATAACTCTTACTATTTTCTAGATGAGTTTAATATGTCTCTTCTATTTCATAAGAGAGTTAAATATGACTTTTGATATTTTCTAAGAAGAGTTAATGTAGAATTTCAAGAGTCATGTGTTGGCTCTATAAATAGCTATGTAATCTATAGTTTTACAAAACATTTTTCAGCAATCCAAATGAGAAATATAATAGATATTTCTTCTCTTCTTCTTTACATTGCCTAAGTGATAATATTTTGTCCACCTCTCCACTGTGCATTCCCAACAAAAGGCTGAGGTTTGTGGGGGTTTTTATTGACGGAGTGGGGATAACTATTGTTGGCTTTCTTGATGAAGTAGGGATAATAACTAATAAGACGGAGAAGTCTGGTTACATGCATGGAATGAAGGGGAAGAGTCCTTGCCTGATTTGTGGAATTCTTTCATGCAGAGCAAGAACGGAAGGCCGGCGGTTCCAGGTCTGTTTATTAGAGGAATTCTTGCGCCATCTAGAGGGACTTGGACTGGTAGGAAAGTCTAATATATGATTCTATGAATACGGAAATTAGCGAGAAGCCGTTGGCCAGTCTTCACGTCAGTTAAAATCTCTACGATCATTTCCATCCCTCGGTTGAGTGAGAGAATCGTCTTGCTTTAGTTGAGTTTTAATCCGTTTGTTTTCCAGAAAACTTAAGCGTAAGACATTGCATTCCTTGGAAACTTTGAAAAAGGAAACGATGTTTTGACGATTTGTAACTATATTTTTGTTGAACTTTTCTCCGTAGTATATTGTAAAGAGGAAAATCTCGTGGATTGGATGGCAGCCACCCATCTTCTTGCGTGCATTAAACGTGTCTAACAATCTTTTCAATGGTCACCATAGAAGACTTGTTATTATTTCTGATAAACTAGTTGTTGATATATAAAGAACATGCTGCTAAAGAAAGGTCAAAAATTATTCATAGGAGGTTAACTTAGTCATTTCATTGTAAACGTTATCTTTTATCAGTTACTCTCCTTTGATGTGCATATTTCATTGTAAACATTCTGGCTTCTGGAGCTGGAACCAGTTGACACTTGTCCGCTTATTTTATCCCAAATTTTGTACTATGATATCGGGTTTGACTCATCCTATATTGGTGTGATCGCCCGGCTGTACCAAAAAAAAAAAAAACCTAAGGTATTTATTTTTCAATAGCAGTAGGAGATGAATAAGAGAAGCATATATCAGAATTATAAATCCATGAAAAATTTATTATTTATAATAATGATCATGAATAATAGGAAATTTGTTATTTCTAAATAAAATTCATTAACTTATAAAGAAAAATACTTAAAGAAAGACTAGTTAATTATGTATGGAAGGTTAACACTAAAGGTTGGTGATTTAAAATTATAAAAAAGAAGAAGAGAGAAACAAAACCAAAAGGAAAGTTGGTCGCTCAAAACCAGCCCATTAAACACTAGCATGGCTTAGGCTTGGTAGGGGAATGGCAACGTTCGACCTGATTATTTAGCTAAGAAACCATCGATAACACTACCGAAATAACTTAAATTAGCTCTAAGTCCAAATAAAGTTTTTTTGGCTTGATTATTCAAAGGATAAGTTAGTTAAGGCCGTAAAAAGTACCTTGAAATCATATTGATTGAAAGCCGACCAAAGCCTAATTAAAATGTGTCTCATAAGGCATACAAATTCCATACCCTAATCTGAGAGACTTTATTTTTAGGAATAATCTTTAATTGCTCACATCTTTAATTATCAATTGATAAAGTTTCTGAGTCTCATATCTTGACCTTAAGGCCTTATTTCTAGGAATGGTTCTTAAATACTCGTAGGTCAACTTTAATTACCTTCGACCATTCCTCGAGTCTATTCAAGATTGGTGAGAAAGCTTCAAATTTCTAAGCTCCAACTTGAGAGATTTATCTCTAGAAAGTGGTCTTCAATCACTCCTAGGGTCAACTTAGTTCGGTAAAGCTATCCTAAGTTTTTGGCTCCAACTTGAAAATCTTGGGAGAAGCAAAGACCTATCAAGATGACTAGAAGCCCTTAAGTACTTTGGAAGTTCAAAAGGCCATAAATCATTTGATCAATCTTCATGTGAGAATGACCTAAAGTACTTTATTATTTTTAGAGGAAAAATTTTGGGTCATGATGAAAACAAAGAAGAAAAATAGTAGCAAAGAAACTTAAAGAAATAAAAGTTTCTCTCATTCATTACCAAGTTCATTACAAGATGTTACTCAAAACAGTTTAGAAAATTGATCAAATTTTATTACAAAAGAAAAAAAGAAAAAATCACAAATCATCAAGGTTGGATAAGGTCTCCATAATTACTTATCATTGTGCAAAGCCTTTTAATAGGTCAGATTTCTTGAATATGTAAACAAAATTAAGGAGAAAACTATCAACACAATGTAGGAGTTAATCACAAAGATAAGGGAGGAAATCACGAGCATGTCGAGCATGCAATCCTATAGGTCATCCTCTCCCTTCTCATCCTTTGAGGAATCAATCTCAAGTGTTTCGATGTTTGGGGCTCCATTGGCTTACCATGCTGACCTTGAGGTCGAAGGGACCAATTGATCTGAGTACTTGAGCCCTTGACCATCGAGGAGGAGACCTTACTGCCTTCACTACATCCTCCCTTGTAGCAGAAGAGACTTTAAAATAGATTGAATGGGTAGAAGCCTGTTGACCGGCAGTTGGCTAGGTAGGCTCAGCCTTACTCTTAGTGTTCATCTCATTATCCCCATCCCACTCTGAATTAGCTTGACACGATGGTTCACCTTAGTAGGTGAGCTTCTTCTTCCTCATTGGCCATGGTGTTGATGAGCCCCTCGAAGCTAATCTGTTGGAGGGAACCGACTACTTCAAGAGGGTCAACTTCTTTGGTGGAGCCAAGATCTCTGGAGCTTACCTTTGGGTGGGAGCTAATGAACACCTAGGAACAACATTTTGACCTTTCTCGCTGATGCTTGGACTTGGGATTGGAATTAAGAGGAACTGGATAAAAGCTCACCATCCAAGCTAGAATCTAAGAAATATAGGATAACCACCACCCAAAGAAACTTTACAAGGAACACAGGGCTTTAAGAACTCATAACTCTAAGAAAAATTTACCAAAGAGATATAGACTTTGATAAGAGAAGGAAGATCCTCTCTAATACTTTGTATTAAAATTTTTACCCACTTATCCTCCAAAGACTTATCTGACTATATATTTATAGAAGACTTGGAACAACCTTCCAAGCATAAATAAATTCTAAAATTAATATTAGCTAATGACTTCAAGATATTATCAGATTACTATGCTGATTTAAAATCATGAAGAAATGAAAAAGACTTGAGAAGGTAAAAGAATTTCTTTTCGAGTAGATGAGACTGCATAACCTTTCTTGAGAAAATCTGTCATAACTTTTTAAAGAAAACTCCAAATCGAGATCCATAAAATGCTTTGAAATTTTGACTTGTTAAGATTTTGAAGCATATATTATTTTTCTGAAAAAGTTTAGAAAATAACTTCAGATTTAATTTGAAAGTCAGTCCTTGAAAAGAAGTCTTGAATACTTGGAAAACTAAGAGACTATTGAAAGCATCTTTAGTCCTTTTGGTTCCCAAGTCATTAGCATCAAAGAGGACACTCTTGTGTCAATCTCCCCTGGCTGAAAAAGACTCATCCTCCTATCTTCAATATTGTTTTCTCTATAGTAGAATGACAAATGAGCAACATTAAAAGTATTCAAAATGCCATAATTTTTGGGCAAGTCAGTCTTATAAACATTTTGCCCGATACATTGAAGAACCTTAAAAGGACTAGCAGCAGTTAGTTGGAGTTTAGCATACTTTCTTCTGAAAAAACAATCCTTTGAAGATGAATCCATACTAGGTCTCCTTTTTTAAATTCAACATGCTTCCTATGTTTGTTGGCATTCCTCATGTACTTTCATTCTGTTTAGCAATCTTTTCATGAAATTGTTCATGGAGTGTTTTAATTCTTTTTACTCTCTCTTCTATAACTCCACTGAAATGAAAAGTAGTAGGAAGTGGCATTAAGTCCAAAGGACTTATGGGATTTTGGCCATAGAAAACTTGAAATGGACTAAGTCCAATAATTTGCCTTGTAGATTGATTGTAAGCAAATTCAATTGTGCCAAAATAATTAAGATCCCACTAATGTAAATTCTTTCCTGTATAACTTCTTAAAAGATTTTTCATACTTTGATTGACAACTTCAGTTCGACCATCAGTTTGGAAATGATAATAACTAAAATTTAGATTAGTTCCCGATTTTCTCTAGAGTGTACACCAAAAATAACTTAAAATTTTTGAATCTCGATCAGAAATAATGGATTTGGGAATTTCATATAGTTTAATAATCTCTCGAAAGTATAAGTCAGCAATAAGAGACGACGCATCAGAAGTCTTATTGCAAGGAACAAAAGGTGCCATTTTGGAGAAGTGATCAATGACAACCATGATGAGTTTTTGTTCCTTTGAGTTTTTGGAAAACTAACTATAAAATCCAAACTAACATATTTCCAGGGAGCATTGGGGATTGGAAGTGAAGTATACAAACCAGTATTTTGGTTATGGCTTTTGGCTATATGACAAATTCTACAACGCATACCTGTTAATGTCCCTTTCCATTTTGATCAGTAAAACTTTTCTTGCATAAGAGCCAAAGTTTTATCTCCTACAAAATCCTCCAAGACCACCTTCATGAGCTTCCATGATAATTGACTCCCTTAAAGAATATGTTGCTAAAGAAAGATCAACTAATTATTCATGGGAGGTTAACTTAGTTATTCTTGTAAACAATATCTTTTATCAGTTACTCTCCTTTGATGTATAGTAATAAAGTGGTATTAATGAAAAGTTAAGGTATTTATTTTTCAATCGTAGTGGAGATGAATAAGAGCAGCATATATCATAATTGTAAATCCATGAAAAATTTATTATTTATAATAATGATCATCAATAATAGGAAATTTGTTATTTCTAAAAGAATTTTCATTAACTTATAAAGAAAAATACTTAAAGAAAGACTAGTTAATTATGTATGGAAGGTTAACACTAAAGGTTGGTGATTCAAAATCTACCTCTAGAGATTGATATGCAGAAAATTGGCTTTAAGTTATTTAAAAAAAAAAGAACATTGCCAAAAAAAGAAGTTGATGGCTCAAAATCGATCCATTAAAGTACTAGTATGGCTTATGTTTGGTGCTGGAGTGGCGACGTCTAACATAATTACTTAGCTAGGAAAACACCAATAACCTTGCAGAAATTATTTAGATTAGCCCTGAGTTTAAATGAAGTTCCTTGGCTTGGTTATCTAAAGAACAAGTCAGTTGAAGCCATAAAAAGCATCTTAAAAATTAAGTTGATTGAAATGGAACCAAAGCCTCATTAAGAGGTATTCCATATGGCATACAAGTCTCATACCCTGATATGAAAGACCTCAATCTTAGGAATGATCTTTAATTGCTTGCATGGCCGATCTTAATTAACAAAG
Source organism: Calamus simplicifolius (assembly GCA_900491605.1). Lineage (NCBI taxonomy): Eukaryota > Viridiplantae > Streptophyta > Magnoliopsida > Arecales > Arecaceae > Calamus > Calamus simplicifolius. The sequence goes on from UESW01002881.1 coordinate 44,386, forward strand.
TTTTATTCCATCCTAAGAGACTTATTTCTAGGAATAGTTCTTAAAAACTCGTAGGCCAACATTAATCAGCAAAATCTTGCCAAGTTTCAGTTATCAACCTAGCTAAGAGACTTGACCTTAGAAAGGAGTTGCCTTCAATCACACCTCGGATCTATTCAAGATTGGTGAGAAAACTACAAGTTCCATGCTCCAACTTTAGAGATTTTTTTTTCTAGGAACTGATCCTTGATCACTCATAGCGTCCACTTAGATTAGTAGAGCTTTCCTAAGTTTCAAGCTCCAACCTAAAAATCTTGGATGCCCCTAAATAGTCCTACAAGTCATCCTCTCTCTCTCATCCTTTAAAGAATCGACCTTAAGGAGTTCGATGTCTTGGGCTCCATCGAGTGGCTTACTATGCTGACCTTGAGGTTAGAGGGATTGATTGATCCGAACTAGGGATTTTTGAGCCCCTGAGCACCGAGGAGGAGGCCTTACTAATCCAGCATGAGATAAAGACGGTTCGGCCTCTTGCTTAACTATCTTAGGCCATCTTGAACAGTAGAACCCCTGGGTTATTTAAATAAAAATTCTATTGATCAAAGCATACTTTAGATAAAGGACTATATACGTAATTTGTTGCCATGTCGTAGTTTTGGAACTCAGGGGTTTTAAAACTATAGATGAAGTTGTATTCATTGATTAAAAAAATGTGTTATAGTAGTTAAGTAGGATTTGGTATGTGAGTGCAGCCTGACACTACAAAAAAAAAAGGCTGGATTGCAACTCTTTTTTTCTTGGAACATGAAGTAACGAGGCCATTTAATGACGCTATAAAGCATCAGCATCGGACCCCTCTTCCACTGCTCCTTAGGCAAGCCCTAGCTATCTTCTTCCTTGCCCTACCGTCTGTGCTCCTCCTTTTACTTTGGCCAACTCATAACAAATACGAAGCAAAGAGGGACAAATATACCTCTTCATCATGCTGAGTGACTTTGGCTTCGGCTTCCTTGGCCCTCTTCTGAGACTTTTCCCCTTCTTTCTATACTTGTTCATATCTTGCTAGGCATGCTCGAGCCTTACCCAGTCTTCACTGGCATCGAATCATGTCCCTTCTAGTTTGACCGAAAGGTTGGTGACTTGTTTATGATAAGATGCAAACCGACTTTCGAACCCACATCTCTCCTCGGCTACTCTGCCATTTACGAGGTCCATCTCCTTCGCAGCCTTAGCTCGAAACTTCAACAACTCTGATCAAGTTTCATCAGCCAATTTTTGAGCCTCCTCAAGTTCAGCAACCTCAGCTTGGAGTTTTAACGCCTCTGATTGGGCTTCCTCGGCTGATCTATGAGCTTCTTCAAGCTTAGTTCGTAACTTCATTAATTCTTCTGAGTGCTGGCGGGCTAAACTTCGTTCATTCTAAAGTGCCTCAGTTTCGCATAGAGTTCGTCTATGATTCTCTTGGAAAGAAGTTAAACATCTATAAAGTACCCGATGGAGGATGGTTGCCTACAACAGAGAAAATAAGCAAGCTTGGGAAGCTATATAAAATATCCAAGAGGACGAGGAAAAGAAGAGTGCTCACCCAAAGGCAAAAGTGTTCATATCTCTCAAGATGCATCGATTGGGGACCACATGTAGTCCTCCAAATTCAATGGTATCTCATACCCTTCAACCGTAAAAGTAACCTTCCGATTTTTGTTTCCTCCTCCTCTTCTTCAGGAGGATCCTTCTCGTCCAAAAAAAGAACGGCAAGAAAGTTGTCAATCCAAGATCGCAATTCCTTGGTGGGAAGGCCCGAAGGATGGATGAGAGGGCTGAGCCGGTTTGTTCTGCCCTCATCGTCACTTGCCAATGTCCTCAAAGATCCTAGTTCATCTAACCTCGCCGAGGGGATTCCCTTTTCGCCCGATGGATCCCTCCTTTCTTTCTCTCCTTGTCGGGGAGGAGATTCCACCATGGGCAAGACAATACTCCCCGCTAAGGAAGTTGTACAATACTCAAAAAGCAATTCCTTCAACTTTTGCTAACTCATGGAACCATCTTCTTTCAGGTAATACACATCGGTAACCATCAGGTAAAAAAGCTCTGTTATTTAAAAATTGTTGCCTGCTGATTCAAACGGGTGAGCAGGCCCCAACTCTCCCCGAATCATCATTCCTTTAGATCCATCTTTCAGCATCTGCTCCCTGGACTCCGAAGCTACGACAAAAGCTAGATTCGACTCCTTCCCAATGCCTCCCCTCAGAGGACTAGGGGACCGGAACCTAGCCTCCTCCTGTGAGTGGATCGACAAGGCTAGCTTAAGTTCGGAAGAAGATGAAGGTTTTTGCTCAACCTTAGCCTTTTTTCCTCTCACAGGAGTCAACGATATGGTGTGAGGGTGCTTCACGCCCTTCCCTTTGCTTGAACCACCAGAGTCGATTTCAAGAATTCCTCCCATCTGAGCCCCAAGCTCAAACCTAATCAATGCAACGCATGAACCATTGGACAGTCAGCTACACCCTTATAAACATATCTAAACATGGGAGAAATGATGTGAAACTCACCTAAGGGGTTAACCCTGCTTAGCCCAGCATGGTGGAGGGCCTCATCGGATAGGAGGGTGTCGATTGTGATTGCCTTGCTACCATAAAGAATATTGAAGTCCTCTTTTTTGCCTTCGATAGTGTCGGACGCTGGTTTGGCTCTAAGGCGAGAGGTGCCCATTGATGGGAAAGTCGTATGCATCATTCCATTTGACGAGAAAAAATTGCGACTTCCATCCTTTGATGGAGGTCAAGACCTTCGAGATCCTCTTGAAATTCTTTCGTGGTCCTATATAAGGCCAAGATGAATCCTTGGAGGATGTAAGACTGTAGCAGGCCCAAAACAAAGGAACCGTCGCCGTCACTCCCATAAGCGCGCACATTGAGACAAACCCGATAATGTAATGCCAGCTATTTGGTGTGACCATCGTGGGATAGATGCCATAGTACTCAATTACACCATTTATCAGAGGATGAAGAGAAAAATGAAGACCCGCTTTGAAACTTTCCATATAGAAAAAAGCTCACATCTTCAGTTGATTAGGTACCCTCTGCCCAGGACCAGGAACTCGCGTTCGAATATCACCTGTAAACCAGTAATCTCAGTGAATCCTCTCCATATCCGTCGGAGTTATTGTCGAGGCAACATTGATAGGATGCTCCGTGTCTCCAAGATCAGTAGAAGAGGCGTCAACCATATTACTTTCTAGATAAAAAATGTTCGATCTTTGGAGAAGAAAATAGGAAGAAAATGTAACTAAGGGTAGCACACCACTTGACTCCTTTTAAACCGTCTCAACAAGGATCCCCATGCATCGCCGAACCTTAGCCCGAATGCTACTAAGCCCTGAGCCTACCACATGTAATTCCACCTACGGCCAATAGCGAAAGGTGAAGTGTTTTCTCCTGGTACGATGGGAAGAAATGATAAAACGATGCTGGACATTTATGAAGGCCTCATGGCATGCCTCCGCCAGTTTGAATTTCTCCAGTCGAATGAAGCCATTTGGAACTCTACTCCCTACGCCCGAACCTACACTTCAGACTAGGAAGTAGGGAGCATGTGATAAGAGATAAAATTATCATTGCGTTAATATCCGTGCATATAACAAAAAGGTTAGGATCATTTTTGATTTTTGCCTGCCAGATATCATGTTCAGAAAAAGACAAAATTGTCATACCTTGGTAGGTCCGAGCTTTGGTGATTTCAAATTATTTTCATACCTCGACAGGACCGAGCCGCCTCTATACTTCGATAGGACCGAGCCTTTCCATGCCTCGGCAACATCAAGAACAATCTTCCTGAAATAGGGACTGGGAGCCGAGTATGACCCTCTAATCGCAATCAACATAAAATCAGATCCCTGATTATTTGACGAGATTTCGATTGCAGTGGCTCCCAACATTTCTAGGAAGGGAATAAAGCCAAATATGACATATTATCCAAAAATAACCATGTAACCTAATCTTAAAGAACCAATTAGCTTCCTTGGCTGTTCATCCTCATAACAAATAGGATTCGAATCCTATCAGCTTCATAACTAACTTGATTCAAATCAGATTCAAATCATGATGATTTCTGATTCCCTAAGGCACGTTCAAGAAGTTAGGTAACTATCCGTCATCATTCCAGCCATCTATAAATACCCTATCCTAAAATTTCTTCAGGTACGGATACTCTTTCACTGAGAACCCATTGGAGCTTGAGCAGAGTTTTTCAACACTCAGAAGTCATTCTTAAAGAACTCTTTTGCAAATGCCTTTTCATCATATCTGCTTGCTGTGAATCTTCACTGACTTAGACATTGGAGGGTCTTCCATAGGGGCCACCTTCAACGTTCCCTGCGTGAGGACTATCTTGCAGGTTCACCCAGACGGAAGATCAACATCCTGGTCCAGAGGTAGGCCGCACTCGAGTCAAAGAATGAATTTTTATGGAAACACTTTCTATGATTTTAGACATATTTCATAGGAAAAAATATATATTTATTTATCTTTTTTTTTATGATTTAATTTATTCTTGCAGGTAAAAATGGTTAAAAAATAATTATTTAATCACTTTTCCTATGATTTTTTTTTCATAGGTAAAGACTTTTAAAAAAATTCCTTGATCCAATGAAAGTCAAAAATCCTTTGATGAAGAGTGTCCCTTGGTGAAAGTCAAAATCCCTTGGAATATATGATCTTAGAAATCCCTTGGTAAGGGGATGATTTGTAAGGAATTTGTGGTCAACATTTGAACCCATTATGGAATGAGCACCTTTCCATTCAATAAGAAGATCCCATTGTTCAACCACTTAATAAAGACATAGAAGCAGTGGTTTGAACCTGTAACCAAAGGGTTCAAAGGCTAGTCCCTTACTGCTACATCAATCTGATCATTGGCAACAAAGGATGTAAGCCCAGGGTTTTGATAAGATTTGAATGAGTTAGAGAGAGGAAGGAATGAAGAAATTTTTTTGGTTTAATTAATGGTATTAAAAATTAGTACATAATATTAATTTTACTTATGACTTTTATTTTTATGCTAGTGAGAGAATCTATAAATAACATATACTTCGTATAAGATTTTAAAATCACTAAGGGATTTCTAAGAAAAAAATTCCTCTTTGATATTTTTTTATTTTTTAAAATATCTTACCAGCACCAAGCCAAGGGATTTATCCCTTAGTAAATTTTAAGGGACCAAACTTTTCTTGCAAATTTTTTGCTAAAAATAATTTAAATAATACTCACTGATCCCTTGCAGATTACTAAGGTATTTTCAAGGAATTTATCAAGAAAAATATATCCCTAGCAAATCTCTTAGAGATTGCTCACTGAAAATATATTTTAAATGTAATTTAAAATCCCTTGAAAATCCCTTTCTAATTATTTGGTAATTTTTGAGGGACATATTCCTCGGTGATGTCCCTTGGTGAAAGGCTTTTTTCTGGTAGTATAAAAAATATATATTTTTAATTTTTCCTTACGATTTTGCCATTACTAATAGGGAAAGAAATCATTAAAAGTTATTATTAGTCAACTTTTTCCTACGAGTTTTCTATTTTTCATAGGAAAAAGTAATTTTAAAAAATATACTTTTTTTCTTTTTCCTACGATTTTTTATTTTATAGGCAAAAGTTTTTAAATTTTAAATTTAAATTTCAAATTCTGATCATACTTTCCCCATGAAATATAAACTTTACCTACGAAAAAAAATCATAAGGACAAGTTCTATTCTTTCCCTATGATTTTATGAAAGTTGTAGGCAAGGCTTTCCCAATGCAATTTTTCTTACGACTTTTTTGAACTTTTGCCAACAACAAAAATTATAAGGAAAGGCTTGTCCTACGATTTTTTTTCATCTTTTCCTATGAAAAAAATCCTAGGCAAAAATTGATTTTTTTGTAGTGCCTTTTGACCTAGCCCATTGCATGCTTCAAAACTGTGATAATCACCATTTTTATAAGGAAAAATTATGAAATCCAGTAGATTGGCTAAAAGGAAAAGAAAGCAAATAGAGTTGACGAAAATAGTGAATGCCTAGAGTAACCAGCTTTACTAGAGTTGCCTCAATCAGATCTCGAAAATCTTAGAAGGCTTAAGCTGGCTATGTTGATCAGCTAAAATCTCCTAATCCAGCGTGAGATAAAGACGGTTCGGCCTCTTGCTAACTGTCTTAGGCCATCTTGAACAGTAGAACCCCTGGGTTATTTAAATAAAAATTCTATTGAATATCAAGCATACTTTAGATAAAGGAGCATATACAGAAGTTGTTGCCAAGTCGTAGTTTTGGAACTCGGACTGGGGTTTTTAAACTATAGATGTAGTCGTATTAATTGCTTAAAAAATGTGTTATAGTAGTTAAGTAGGATTTTGCATATGAGTGCAGCCTGAGATATGCTTTCTAGATGGATGGATCCCTAAATTGATCAACATAAAAATTAACAAATATTCTAAAGATAGGCAAGGATGCTTTCCCCCAATTGAAGAATTAAGCAAGAATTCTTTTTAGACAAAAATATTTTAATCACCAAATTTTCAATAAAAAATTTTTTAGACCTCATACATCCTATTACATAGAGTTAGTTAATATTGATTGAATAATTTTACTTTGATGCGAATACATCGATGATCACTTATCTAACATGGTTTGATAAGCTAATATTTAGGGCAATCCATAAATGATTGTATATATTTATGTCAATGTGACACACTAGGTATTCCATAAATTTTATCTGAACCTATATTATGACATCTTAGAAATGTAACATTCTTTAAATATGAGATTAAATTATAGTAATTAAAATTTCAAGGTTAAATGAATTTCAATGAAAAGTTTTGTAGACCAAAGTATATTTATTTTATTATGAAAAGGGAATAGTCGCAGTCCATGGAGAGGGTCGACAATAACCCGGAGCCTAGCTCACGGCCACTCCCGAGTTTGGATTTTATTATATTATATTTTTTTAAGCGAAGGGTTGGCCATGGAGGAAAGCTTGGGTTCGTTTGATGAGATTACGGGGCCTGTGGTTGGTATCTATAGGGGACACTGCTTGACCTGTAGTTGGAATGCCGGGGCCGGGGGGGAGGTGGAGAAATTTGGTTACGTGCGACGAAAGGAAGAGAAGAAGTCCGCGTGCGAAATTATGAATCGTGGAATTCTTCGCACTAGAAACTCTGTCGAAGAATTCCAAGGTAGTCTACTCCCACCAAACGGATAGGTAATGCAACAAACGACACGCGTACTAGTCGGCAAGACTAGCCATGCGATTTTATGAATTTGGAAGCCATCGGCGGCACCGATCTTCCGCGGTGCATGCATATTTGCACCGCACAGCGGGCCATGCACACTCCGATAGTTTGGTCCATGTTCATCTTGGACCCGGAAGGTTCTCATATAATATCTCTTAACTCAAGCACGTCGCATAGCTTAGATACGATAGGCTCTTGCGCTATCGCTCTATCAAATGCATCGGATGGAGACACTGTGCGAGAGCCTTCCAATTTCTAGGTGAGTGATGGCTTCTATTTAATAATGCACCTGTTGTAGACAATTCAAACTTATCCAACTTAGGGATCGCAATTTTTTTTTGTTTTTCGTTTACTTAGCCAATATCATTTTTAACATATCAAAAATTTTTTAATTTAAACGATTTAATAGGTAACGGAGATTTTTCGTTAACGAATAAATGGATAAACAGTGACGGTATTCTTCGCCCCATCCTCGTTTACCCATCCTCATCCCCGTTAACTTTATAATATATTTAAATTTTAAATATATATATACTAATATATTAAAAATTAAAAATTAAAAATAAATAAAAATATATATACGTTTGACTCAATCACTCTTGCTCTTCCTTCTTTCATGCACAGTCTCTTGCTCTTCCTTTTTTCACGCAGCCGATCTAAAGTTATGAACCTATTCTGCTGATCTGAACTCTGAAGTTCTGAATCTACTCCATCGTCTCCAATCGCTACCTTATCGACGCCCCATCGACGCTCTCCAACACCTTTTTCTTTCTCTAGTATGCTCATCTCTTTTTTTTATTTCTAAAGAAAGATATCTCTTTATTTTATTTTTTTTAAATTTGAATGTATTCTATTTTACGGTTGTTACATTAGAAATCTTTATTTTCTAATTTTTTTCCTTGTTAATTATTTTCTTTCTCACTTTTTTGTTCTCTTCTTCCTTATCCCAGAGAGAGTGAATTTTTTTTTTAATATTATTTGTATACCTCTGTCATATGGGTAGATAATGCGGAATAAAATCCTAACTTTTTCTGCTGAAATCTCTCTCTAATCATGTGCGGTGTGAAGGTGTGCAACCTCCAACTAGCCCTTTCTTGCCTTCCTCGATGGATCAGTCCAGGTCCCTCCAAGATCTCTTTCTTGACTTGAGAATGGCTTCTTAGTTCTTACTTCTCAGTCTCCAACCAACCAGCTGCTTCTTCTCTCCAAAACCATGCCACACCTTGGCCGGCTATGTACTCATCAAGATCCATGTCATGTATCCACACTCACATGATTCTAACTATCTAAGGGAAACATCTCATGCATTGCTTCAGCTACACATGCATCAAAACCTTCTAGCAAGGCTCCTTTGCTTTCATTCTAAAGATTTTATTTTTACCTTTAAAAAAAATAAAAATAATAAAGCATTTAATAGCTGATGAGTTCTCCATAGAGCTGGCCGAAGGCATGATGTATGTGGTAGGTCACGACGAAGAGGGCAGGCCTGACTCCATTTTATAGCACTACAAGATTTTTTGCCTTTCAGCAATGAATTTTTTTGCAATGAATTTTAAAATTCGTTGGTGAAAGTGGATTTGCAATGAATACAAATATTGGTTGTTGAAAATTCGTAATTAATTAGAAAGGACTTTCTGTAATGAATATTTTTGTGGTGATTAAAAATATTCGTTGCTGAATGTTTTAGCGCCACATAATATTCATTTTTGCGGAAAATTTTTGGCACCAAAAACTTTCAGCAACGAATTACTATTTCTGCTATGAATAAATTCATTATTAAAACTCCGATTATTAGCAACAAACTTTAATTCATTGCAAAAGTTATTTTTTAAAAAAAAATAAAAATAATATATTCAACAATGAATATTTTATTTTTGCAATGAATATCTAATATAAATAAAAATTAATTAAAAAAGTTAATTAGAAGAATCGCCCTAACTACCTCTTCTTTTCATCTACGCCTTACGCGAGTGCATGGAAAGAAGAAGGGTTAAACCCTATTTCTAAGTAGCCACAGGAGAACTTCATCGCCATCATCGTTGATCCAGGTATGCATCTCTTAATCAAACCCAATACTAGTTAAAGAGAGAAGAGGAAAACTAGGTTGAGTTATCTAGTTTTTCTTCTACCCTAGTTTTCGTTTAAAATAACCCAAACCCTAGCTTCCGAGTCCCGACGTCGTTGTGTTTTGGGGGGGGGGGGGGGGGGGGCGGGGGCGTGTCCAGAGAGGGGAAGCCGGTAACCGGAGGAGGTGACAGGGAGAGAAAAGGGAGCGAGGGCGGCTGGAAAAATCGTGACAGAGATTTGCGGCGGGGGGGGGGGGGGGCGGGGCTGAGCATCGTTCCAGGGCATCTGAGAAGCTTGGGAGGGGGGGTTCTCAGCCGTTCCAGGGAGCTTTGGGGGGGGGGGGACAAGAAGAAGCATCGTTGGGGGGGTGAAACAGGGGCCGTTCCAGGGAGCTTGGGGGGGAGCCGTTCCAGGGAGCTTTGGGGGGGGACAAGAAGAAGCATCATTGAGGGGGGAGAAACAGGGGCCGTTCCAGGGAGCTTGTTGGGGGGGGGGGGGGGTGAAGAAGCATCGTTGGGGGGTTCCAGGGAGCTTGTTGTTTGGGAAGCATCCAGGGAGCTTGTTGGGAGGGGGAGGAAGAAGGATCGTTGGGGTTCCAGGGAGCTTTGGGGGGGTTTGGGGAAGAAGCATCCAGAGAGCTTGTTGGGAGGGGGGAGGAAGAAGGATCGTTGGGGTTCCAGGGAGGTTTTGGGGGGGGGGGTGAGAAACAAGGGAGCGGGGAGAAACGGCGGGCCGATCGGAGGAGGGGGAGAGAAACAGGGGGGGTTTGAGAAACAGGGAGCGGGGAGAAACGGCGGGCCGATCGGAGGAGGAGGGGGAAGCATCGTGAAAGGGGGGGGGAAAAACGGCTGAGATCGTGATGGGAAGAGCTGGGGGGGGGGGGGGGGTGGAGGGGGCCGAATCGTGACAGGGAGAAATCGTGAGAGCTGGTTCCCGGGGGGGCTGGTTCCAGGGAGAAATCGTGAGAGCTGGTTGAGGTTGGGGGAGGGGGGAAAAGAAACAGGGAGCTGGGGGCTGGCTCCAGGGNAACTCCCTAAAATATGGAAGCCTATTTAGAAAATCTGAGCCCAATCCTCATGGACCTAGTCCCATAACCTACAATTAGGTTATTTAACATTTTCTCAAAAAAACTCCCTTCTAAGCTATAAAAGAAAGCACTCAGATCTGAGCCCATGTACACCCATGACTCACATGCTCTCTATTCTTGGTCACAAGCCAACCCAAATAACTTAGAAACTTGAGAGCTTTTGTAGCCTAAGCTCTCAAACCGGTGTGATTCAACTGAACTTTGGATGTGCCACACCTGAGCTTACAACACTGGACATTGATGTTCATGTGGTGGTACAGCCCAACACGCCCTGTGGTGCAATGGAGACCGGTAAGTCGAAGCCATCAACCAAACTAACACCATAAAAATCCTTCCTGCCATCACCTTGCAGGGTGAACTCGAGGAGTGTGGTGGGTGAAGCACCGCCATTGCCATTGCATGCCACCTGCCCAGTGCCGCAGTCACCCGTCTGACATGTAAATCTCCCCGACGAGTTGGAGCACCCCGTCCAGCCCCACATCCTGCCGGCCCACTTGTTCGGGGTGGTTATTGAGCTGGAGGCCGAGATAGCGAGCTCGAAGCCTATCTGCGGGAATATAGGGACATTGGGGTTATTCTGCACTCTAGGCCAGATCGTGTAGGGGCAGTTGTTCTTGATCGTGAACATAGTTGAAAGCGCACCTGAAATTTTAGAGGTTGGACATATTTTAGCAAGAAGGAAGACAAAAAACCAGGCTCAGAAGCCTTGATCAATGCATCATGAAGCAAACCTTGGACGAGGAGGGCAGCAAAGAAAGCGGCGAAGAGAAGTGACGGATTGGTCATTGGGGACTAGGACTGCTTGCGTTTGTTGGATTCCAAAGGCAAGCGAGGAGGAGGTGGTAAGAAAGGTGTTAAAGAGTAATTTGCACTTCCCAAAAATATTTCTAGAAAGATGAAAGGACTGCTATAATGATTCACATTTTTTCTGAAAATGACTCTTACTATTTCCTAGATGAGTTTAATATGTCTCTTCTATTTCCTAAGAGAGTTAAATATGACTCGTGATATTTTCTAAGAAGAGTTAATGTAAAATTTCAAGAGTCATGTGTTGGCTCTATAAATAGCTATGTAATCTGAAGTTTTACGAAACATTTTTTAGCAATCCAAATGATAAATACAATAGATATTTCTGCTCTTCTTCTTTACATTGCCTAAGTGATAATATTTTGTCCACCTCTCCACTGTGCATTCCCAACAAATTTGGTATAAGAGAAAAATATTCCTATATCTAAATAGCCTTCTATTTTTCTTCAAAAATATCTACCAACCTAGTTCCAACAATGTTTGCATATACATCAAATCAAATTCTCATATTCGAAGTAGAACATTATGACTATTGGAGTAGTCAAATGCAAACTATATTTGTCTCACAAGATTTATGGGAGGTCATTGAAGACATCTACCTGAAGCCACCAAATGATGGAAGCAATTGGACATAACAACAACAAAAAGAATAGTAACTCCATATATTCAGGGGAGAAAAGAAAAAGATTTCACTTATCTATTTTGACAGGGGGAGAAATTAATGTTTTCTGATTACTCCTGTTTTCTTATTAAACTTCCATATATACACTTGTTCTTTATTTGCTTAAAGGTTTTGTCATCATCAAAAAGGGAGAGATTGTTGACCCCATATTGATTTTGATGATTACAAAATAAATTAAGAAATTCTAAGATTGATACAGGGAAGTTCGGTCGCCTTGCAAGTAAGTATCTTCATGCAAAATCGACTGGTAAGAAAGTACTTCATTTAAATTTGCTTTGAACATGATTATTAGCCTTGGAGTTAACTGGCTAGCTAGCTTGTTAGTTTGTTTAGCTAACTGTCACGCCTTTCAGCTAGCTGGGAATGTCTCACAGTGTATGGGCCGAACCGTCTTGAAATTTAGCTAGCTGTCTAGCTATCTTGTTAGCTAGCTGAAGCTCTCTCAGCTAACTAAGGAACTTGTCTCAGTAAGCTGGCCGAAGGTCACTTTATTTCAGCTAACTGATGAGTTAGTTTGTTAGCTAGTTGGAGCCCTTTCAGCTAACTAAATTTCCTGTCACAGTTGCCTGGCCGAACGCCCTCTTTCTTTAGCTAACTGGTGAGTTAGTTTGTTAGCTAGCTGAAGCTCTTTCAGCTAACTAAGGAACTTGTCACAGGTGCCTGGCCGAACGTCCCTTTATTTTAGTTAACTGGTGAGCTAGCTGGTTAGCTAGCTGGAATTCCTTTCAGCTAACTAAAAATCCTGTTACAGTGGTTTGGCCGAACACCCTTCCATTTTAGCTAGCTGGCTGCATGTCTTGTTAGTTAACTGTAACTCCTTCTAGCTAGCTGACGCTTCTTTTATTTAACTGCTTAGCTAACTATTTCATCCTGGAGCTAACTGGATAGCTAACTATTTTTCACAAGAAATATTGCAGCCGAATGGATTTAAATTTTAGTTAACTGGAGAGCTAGCTGCCGGTTGGCTAGTTAGCTGGAGAGTTAGCTACTTTATTCAGTTGATTGGCTACCTTTTTGCTCAGTTAGCCGAAGAGATAACTAAGCTAGATGGATTGCTGAGTACTTTTGCTTCTAGTTAGCTCGTGATCTAACTGGCCATTCTTTACTTAGCTATTCAGCTAACTAAGCTATCCTGCAGCTGTTTGGATTTCAAATGGAGTTAGCTGGCGAGTTATTTGCCGAGCTAACTAACGTGTTGTCTCAGAAAAGTTTCTTTTGCTGTGTTGTCTCTGGTTAGCTAACTGATTAGCTAGCTGGGGGTTATTACTTTACTCTTGGATGAAGGCATTCATTTCTCAGCTACCTGGAGCTTCTTTCTTCAAGACCACCGCTGCCTAAAAAGTTTTCTTCTCTCTTTCTCTCTCTATTGCTATTTCAAGCTATTGTTAACTTTTAATTTTTGAATGTTTACAGTGCTCATCCTTCCTCAAATGGAGATTTGCATTCAATGCTTAAGGGAAACAAGTTTAACGGTTTATTTTCTTCCCGTTATTATTTCCATTTATTTCTTTTGTATCTAACGGATATTTTCTTGTTAGATGATTATAAATAGCTGGGATTAGAAGCACACTATGACGATAATTTTTGAAAAGAAATTTCAAGAGAGAAAAATCCAAGTAAAGAGCCTTCATTAAATATTTGTTGAGTAGTTGCTGTGCATTCAAGCTCATTCCTTGCTCCAAAAGGTCGTCCGAATCATTGCAGCTTTTCAAGCATTCAAGACTTCAGCTGCTCCAACCGAGTTCATTTATTGCTGAGTTTATTGCTTCAAAAAGTTGTAAAGTATATTCTGAATATTTGCACTTTGTAGGAGCTTCTTCTTTACATACTCTGATTATCTTATAAAAGGGTTAGTGAACCCTGGTTTGTTGGCTTCCTTGTGCCATTTAAACAAGAGGACTAGCCTAGGTTTGGCTAGGGGTTCTTGGCTTCCTTGTGCCGTGAAACAAGAGGACTAGCCTAGGTTTGGCTAGGGGTTTTTGGCTGCCTTGTGTCGTATAAACAAGAGGGCTAGCCTAGTTCGGCTAGAGGTTGTTATCGTTGTGATACGATTAGTGGAATTCCCAAAGGTTTTGGGGAGTGGATGTAGGTGCTGAGTTTGGCACCGAACCACTATAAATTTCTGTGTGTTTGTGATTGCTTATTTTTTTGTTGATATTATTCTGTGCACTCCACTTCACCGCTGTGTTGGCCCAGATGACAACCCAAAAGGGGGGGGGGGGGTGAATTGGGTTCTTTAAAAATTAGCCTTTTAAAATAGTTTGCTTAAGAAGAATGAAGGTAAAGGCAATGTAAATACAAAGTGCAGTGAATAAAACAGAGATAGAGAAAGAGTCAATGAAAGCACGGCAAACACAAAGATTTTATAGTGGTTCGGTGTATCCAACACCTACGTCCACTCCCAAGATTCACTTGGGTCCACACTATAATCTTCCATGATTATAGCCGAGTTGTTTTACAAGCTCACAACTAAAACTTGTTGTTTTTCCGGGATAACAACGAACCCAGCTGGTTTTCAAGGGCTCACCAGCACAAAAACCCTAACACAAGCTATACCAAGCTTGTTCCGAGGTAAGACTACCTCCACTAGTTCAATCCCCCAGATTGAACTAGACACAAATAATAGAAATGTTGTTTTTCAATTACAAAGCTCCTTAATGAGCAGATAATCAAATATAAGAACAAAGTTTAGAAAAGCCTGATTTGCAGATGGTTGGCTTTTGAGCTTTTCTTCTTTTCTTCTTTTCCTCAACTCTTTTGAAGTGTAGAATCGGGCCTCAGCTCGGATTCTTCATGGACTATACGTTAGAGTTGATTTGAGCTTTTCTTTGAATGTAGAAGATTTCTTGAGTTGCTCTTGAATAGCTCTTGGATTTTCTTCTGAAGCTTCCTTGGATTGTTGAGCTTGAGCACAGAAGGAGCTTCCTTTGATTTCACACTTTTTCTTTCACTCTATTTTGAATCACGGATTTTTTCAAGTGACGCTCTGTTTTTCTTCTTTTTTGAAAGATTTCTCTCTTTTGATTTGAATGTCTATTCTCTCCTTTTGATTTGAAAACGGCTTCTCTATTTATAGATTCTGCAAAATATAGCCGTTAAATAAAGAAAAATAGCCGTTAATTAAAAATCTTACCATTGACGCTGAGTTGGCATTCGAAAAAATCTCGCCCAGATTTGTTGGAGTCGACTCCTGCTTTCCGCGAGTCGGCTCGAAGTCGCGATACCAAAAATAGAAATACTCAGAAAGTTAGAGGGTCGACTCATCAAAAATAAAGTGTCGACTCCTGACAGTCGGGGGTCGACTCATGAAAAGTTAGGGGTCGACTCGCGAAGTGTCCAGAAAAAAAACCTTCTGGTGTCTGAGCGGAGTCGACTCACACAGTCATGGAGTCGGCTCGACAGAATCGGGGGTCGACTCTTGAAATCACAGGGGTCGACTCATGAAAAATCAGAATCTCTGTATTCTGAGTGGAGTCAACTCTGAAACTCTAGAGTCGGCTCCGGAACGTATCAAAAATCAGAGAATTTTCTGATTGACTTGAAATTCGTTCCAGATTCATTTTAAATCAATTTTTTGACTTGAATACAATAAAATTGACATTAGGAATCAATTCAAGAATGTTCCAAAAACTCATTGATTAAAATATGAAGTATAAAATTTCTTTTTGAAAGCTTAAACATGGAGCTTGAAGTTACTTTCAAATTGGTTAAAGTTTACTTTAACATTCTCATTCATTGTTCTAAATGAATTCATTGCTCATGTAAATAAACTCATTACATCTTTTAATGTACTCATGGCTTTTGGTAATCATCAAAATCAATAGGATTGGGGCTACATTTTCTCAACAATCTCCCCAACAATCTCCCCCTTTTTGATGATGACAAAAACATTGAGAATATGCAAGATTGATTAAAGAATTTATTTTATTTTCATAGTTAGGCTAGGGCTCCCCTGAATGAGGTAGCTCCCCCTATGAAACTCAATTAAATATCCCATTCATTCAATTATTTTAATATCATTTGATTAATTAATTTCTCCCCCATGCATATACAGTCATAAAACTATAAAACTCTCCCCCTTTTTTTTATCAACAAAAAGGTAGAGATGCATCAAACATAATCATTCATTCATTCATTCAAGATATGATTTAACAAAATCTAAGGTTCATTGATAATAGGAAGAAATACATTCAGACTTAGATTACATTGACCATTCAAAATAGACTTTTCATTACATCAAAGTATAAAATGTAAAACATAATATAAACTTCATTACATTGCAAGGACTAAGTATCTAATACATCAAAAGTGAGTCCTTACAATCCTAGTTAAGTGATCTATGATATTTTTCATTCCATCTGTTTGTATCTTCACATAGTCCTTCAGTCTCTCATCTACAAAAGTGCAAGCAGTTAATATTTTATCTTGGAGTTCAGCATTGCATTTTGCATATGTTTCGCCATCTCTGCAGATGTCTTTAAGTTCTTCAAAGATGTTCTTTAGGTCTCCACTTAAAGATACAGATGAAGTGCTAATGGTTGACTCTATCTTGGTGATCTGATCATCTAAAGAGTAAAGAGTTTCTTTAAGATTTCATAAACTTGTTTTCAAACTCTGATTTTAATTTATCTGACTGATCATCAAGAAGACCTTTAAGCTACCTTAACTGAAGTTCTGTGAAACTAACAGATGAAGATGATGCTTGATCAAACAACGGAGCAGGGGTAGGGGCAGGAGCAGGAATAGGAGAGCTCGGAGGTACAGGCAAAGAATGTCTGACTGACGGTCCCGGTGCCTCAGTGTCCGCGGCTCTATCTTCCATCAAACCTCTCATTTCCCATCTGCCATTCTTCTTAACAAAACCCATTCTATGTATAGTGGCCAAACTGTAGAAATCGGTATGTCTTAAGTTCTTCATAGGCTCACTATCTGATATGACAATCCCTTGGCTTTGAAATATTTTGGTAAGAATCATGCCATAGGGTAAACTTGATTTTCTCTTACCTCCACAGTCGGCAATGTACCATAAATCATGCTTGGAAGGTTAATGAGTTTACCAGTTACAATTGCATCCATTACAAAATATCTCTTTCGGAAACATAATCAAACCTCCCAATCTTGGGAAAAAGGATTCTACTACAGATGTTTGGAGAAGTCTCAATTCTAAGGATAATTGATTAGCAAAGACCTCTTCAAAACCAACAATCTCCCTGTTAAGCAGTCTAGAAAGAGCAGGGCTTCTATCTTCAGAAGAAAAAGTAGATGTTCCCGACATAGGTAGATCCAACAATCTTGAAAGTAGCTCTACAGACACAGATATTCTGTTTCCTCTAACTATGCTTACAAGTCCATTGTCTCCTCTAGATAGATTCTTATAAAATTCCTTGACAAGGGCAGGGTATGTAGGACAATCTAAAGAGCAAATCTTTTCCCAACCCATCTCAATCAACTGCCTCCCCACAATAAATCCTTTAGCTTCAAACAATTCAAAATCGACTTTCCTCCCGGTAGTTATCACTCTATCGACAAGTCTATCTACCTGAGATGGAGCCGTAGATGGAGAAGCACTAGGAGTCGAAGAAGATGAGGTTGAATTCAAGCTCGGTGATGGTTCACGAACAGGATGCCTCACGGTCTTCCTCACCGCCCTCTTCCTCTTTACTCTTGCCGTACTAAGGTTAGATCCACGAGTTTTAGGGGCCATTTGATCTTTTGGAAGGTTAATCAGGGATTTCTGAGGATTTGGAAGGCCAGGAAAAATTTTGGAGAGAGTATTTTGATGATTCGAGACGATAGAAATGAGCGGCGAGTCGACTCTGCCCTAGATAAATCGACCTGGGACCACTTCGAGTCAGCTCCCGCAAAGCAAGGGGTCGACTCCGGACAGTCACAGAAAACTATCCCGAAGTGGAGTCGACTCGCGCAGAGAAGGGGTCGACTCGAGAGTTTCAGTAGAAACATGGAGTCGACTTCGATACTCACCGAGTCGGCTCCGAGACCATTTTTAGAGCAAAAAACATAAAGTTTTAGATAATCTGAAATGTGTCCGGATATTGATCATAAAAATTGATAAATAATCATTGGAGTTGAATAGATCAATTAGATATGAATTCTAGATAAGATTTTCTTAAAGATCAAGGATTTGAAAGAATTTTAGATAAAATTTCCTTAGGGGTTTCAAATTCATTCTAATGGATCACAAATCCCTAACTCTCCTCTAAGATAACAGAATCTTTCTTCACTCAAGGGTTTTGTAAATATATCAGCTAATTGATCTTCAGTATTAACATAATCAAGACAAATTTCATTATTTGCAACATGTTCTCTTATAAAATGATATTAATTTCTATATGTTTTGTTCTAGAGTGTTGAATTGGATTTTTAGTTAGATTGATTGCACTTGTGTTATCACATTTTATAGGTGTTTTATCAAGTGTGATACTATAGTCTTCAAGTTGTTGCTTAATCCATAGGATTTGAGCACAGCAACTTCCAGCTGCAACATATTCAGCTTCAGTAGTTGATAATGCAACTGAATTTTGCTTTTTGCTAAATCATGAGATTAAGTTACTTCCTAAGAATTGGCATGCACCACTTGTGCTTTTTCTATCTAACTTACATTCAGCATAATCAGAATCAGTGTATGCAATTAAGTTCAATGTTGAGTCTCTAGAATACCATAAACCTACATTTTTTGTTCCACTTAAGTATCTTAGTATTTTTTTAACAACAATTAAGTGTGATTCTTTAGGTTCAGACTGAAATCTAGCACATAAGCAAACAGCAAACATTATGTCTGGTCTACTTGCAGTTAAGTAAAGTAGGGATCCGATTATACCTCGATAATATTTTTGATCAACCTTCTTACCTTCTTCATCTTTGTCCAGCTTGCATGAAGGACTCATTGGTGTCCCGAGGGGTTTGATTGATTCCATACCAAACTTCTTTAGAATTTCTCTTGTGTACTTTGTTTGGTTGATAAAGATTCCCTCTTTGCTTTGTTTGATTTGGAGTCCAAGGAAGAAATTGAGTTCTCCCATCATGCTCATTTCAAACTCACCCTGCATCAACTTAGTAAATTCTTGACATAGAAGATTGTTAGTAGCACCAAAAAATGATATCATCAACATATATTTGAACTACTAATAAATCTTTACCTTTTCTTTTCAAAAATAATGTTTTATCAACATTTCCTCTTATGAAATCATTTTCAATTAAGAATTTACTTAATCTATCATACCAAGCTCTAGGTGCTTGTTTCAAACCATATAATGCTTTGTGCAATTTAAAAACGTGATTTGAAAATTCATGATCTTCAAAACCTGGTGGTTGTTCTACATATACTTCTTCATTTATAAATCCATTTAGAAAAATACTTTTTACATCCATTTGAAATAAGTTAAAATTCATGTAATATGCAAATGCAAGTAATAGTCTAATGGCTTCTAATCTAGCTACTGGTGCAAAGGTTTCATCAAAATTAATACCTTCTTCTTGATTATATCCTTTTGCAACTAATCTAGCTTTGTTTCTAATTACTATGCCATTTTCATCTAGTTTATTTCTAAATATCCATTTTGATCCTATAACAGAATGATTTTTAGGTCTTTCTACTAAAGTCCATACATTATTTCTAGTGAATTGATTTAATTCTTCTTGCATTGCTAACATCCAATTATTATCTTTTTCAGCTTCTTCAATAGATTTAGGTTCAATTTGTGATACAAATGCAAGATGATTACTAATATTTCTCATAGATGATCTAGTTCTTATTCCTTGAGATGGATCACCTATAATCAATTCCTTAGGGTGACTATAAGCATATCTCCAATCCCTAGGTAGATCTACATCATTATGATTAGTGTTAGTATCATCAACCTTAGGTGAATCATTATCTTTAGCGTCTTGCTCATGATCTAAAGATACATCAATATTTAATTTTTCAAGATCTTTTTCAATTAAGTTTGTATCTTCTTCATCATCAAATATTTCGAAACGAGTTGCTAAAGATTCATCAAAGACTACATGAATGGATTCTTCAACAACTAAAGTTTTCTTGTTAAATACTCTATATGCTTTACTAGTTATTGAATATCCTAAGAATATTCTTCATCAGATTTAGCATCAAATTTGCCTAAATTATTTTTACCATTATTGTGAACAAAGCATTTACAACCAAATGCATGAAAATATTTAATGTTGGGTTTTCTATCATGCCATAATTCATAAGGTGTTTTCTTTAAAATAGGTCTAATTAAAGCTCTATTTAGGATGTAACATGCTGTGTTAATAGCTTCCGCCCAAAAGTATTTCGAGAGTTTACTTTCACATAGCATGGTACGGGCCATGTCTTCTAGAGTCCTATTTTTCCTTTCAACTACACCATTTTGTTGTGGGGTCCTAGGTGCAGAAAAGTTATGATTAATACCATTTTTCATTGCAAAAACTTTCAAATAAATAATTTTCAAATTCAGTTCCATGATCACTTCTTAGAGACACTATGGTAGTGTTTTTCTCATTTGTTACTTTCTTGAAGAATTTCAGGAATATCGAGAAAGTCTCATCTTTGTGAGCTAAAAATATTACCCAAGTGAATCTAGAGTAATCATCTACAATCACAAGACCATATTTCTTTCCTCATAGACTTGTGGTTCTAGTTGGTCCAAAAAGGTCCATGTGAAGTAGCTCTAATGGCCTAGAAGTTGAAACAATATTTTTAGATTTAAAAGAACTTCTTGTTTGTTTTCCAACTGACATGAATCACATATTTTGTATTTTCAAAATCTATATTAGGTAGACCTTTTTCTAAATCCATTCTAATTAGTTTTGAAATTAGGTGTGTGCTTGCATGTCCTAATCTTCGATGCCACAGCCAACCAATCTCATTCATATTAGCATTATTAGCAACTAAGCAATGATTATTAGTAGACAAATTGTCTAAGTCAATCAAGTATACATTGCCATTTCTATTTCCAATAAAAACAATGCTATTATCAATAGGATTAACTACAGTGCATATAGAAGATTCAAATGATACTTTAAAACCTTTGTCACATAATTGACTTATACTAATTAAGTTATGCTTTAAACCATCAACATAAAGTACATTTTCAATATATGTGGAGGGAGTTATTTGAATGTTACCAAACCCCAAGATTTGGCCTTTGCCATTGTCGCCAAATGTAACAACTCCTCCTTTCTTTTCTTCAAGGGTGATGAATTCTTCTTTGTCACCCGTCATATGTCTTGAGCAGCCACTATCAAGATACCACTTTTTCTTTGATCTCTTGGCCACAAGACATTCCTGCAATGATATCAAACTTTATGTTTAGGTACCCAAGCTTTCTTGGGTCCTTCATGGTTAGTAGCAACAAATATTGTTCCTTTCGGAACCCATATTTTCTTCCCTTTACCATTTAAGTTTTTATTAGGTTTTAAAATTTACATTCATAAGATTTATGTCCTTTTTGATTACATTTAAAGCATGTAAAATTACTTTGGCCAGCATGCACAAAAATATTTTTTAGTGATTTTTATTTTCTTAAAGTGTTATACCCTAATCCGGCTTTGTCAAAAACTGCTTTTTGACTATTTAATAACATGTCTAATTTAGTTGAGCTTAATGTAAACTTATCAACTATGTTCTTAAGTTTTTCAACCTCTTTCCTTAGATTATTATTTTCATTGGTAATTAATTCTTTCTCTTTTACCAAAATTTCATTTTCAGATTTAAGTTTCTTAACTTCATTATTAAGATCTTCCTTTTCTTTAATGAAAGTTAAATTTTCATTTTTCAAAATCTTGTATTTCTTTTTTAAAACCTTGAAATCACCAACAAGTTCATTAAAAGCATCAATAATTCATCAAATGCAAATTCATCGCAAGGGTTATCGGAACTTACCTCATCGTTGTCGTCCGCCATAAAACATATGTTTGCAACTTCCTTTTGTTCTTCTTCTTCGGAAGAAGATTCCTCGCTGTCACTCCAAGTCGCCACATAAGCCTTCTTTTTCTTTTTGTAGGCTTTCTTCAATTTAGGACATTCATTCCTAAAGTACCCCGGTTTATTGCACTCATAGCAAGTCAAGGGGTCTTTCTCTTTTTCTTTGTCCTTGTCCTTGTTCTTATCTTTTCTCCTTCCCACTTAGCTCCAAATTTCTTCTTGTGGAAGGGTTTCTTTCTCCTCATGAATCTTTTAAACTTTTTAGCTAAGAGAGCAGTCTCTTCATCATCATCATCATCATCACTGCTGTTCTCTTCTTCTTTTGCAGCTTTGAGGGCAATTACTTTCTTCTTCTTTGTGTCCTCCTCTACATGCTGCTTCATTGTCAGCTCATGGGTCATAAGAGATCCTAGAAGCTCCTCTAAGGGTAGAGTGTTGAGGTCCTTTGCTTCTTGGATTGCAGTCATTTTTGCTTCCCATGATCTTGGTAATGACCTAAGAATTTTTCGAACAAGTTCTGAGTTAGTATATGTCTTACCAAGACTTTTCAAACCATTTACAATATCTGTAAATCTAGTGTACATGCATGCAATGGTTTCAGATTGTTCCATGCTAAAACACTCATATTTATGGACAAGAATATTAATTTTAGATTCTTTTACTTGGTTGGTACCCTCATGGGTAACCTCTAGTCTATCCCAAATCTCCTTTGCGGAATTACAAGTAGAGATTCTATTAAATTCATTAGCATCTAAGGAGCAATATAATACATTCATGGCTTTAGCGTTAAGCTGTGCCATCTTCCTATCATTATCATTCCAGTCCCTTTCGGGCTTAGGAACAATAGTGCCATCAATAACATGTGTAGGTGTACTAGGTCCATTAATTATAACATCCCCATAATTCATAATCAGAAGCTTGAATGAATATCCTCATTCTTGCTTTTCAATAAGAATAATTTGAACCATTAAACAGTGGAGGTCTATTCGTAGAATGACCTTCAGCAAATGATCCAACTTGTGTTGCCATTTGGATCTTTAGCTCTTGATCGTGTGATCAAAATCTAATGAGCACTTGCTCTGATACCAATTGTTGGCCCAGATGACAACCCAAGAGGGGGGGGGGGGGTGAATTGGGTTCTTTAAAAATTAGCCTTTTAAAATAGTTTGCTTAAGAAGAATGAAGGTAAAGGCAATGTAAATACAAAGTGCAGTGAATAAAACAGAGATAGAGAAAGAGTCAATGAAAGCACGGCAAACACAAAGATTTTATAATGGTTCGTTGTATCCAACACCTACGTCCACTCCCAAGATTCACTTGGGTCCACACTATAATCTTCCTTGATTACAGCCGAGTTGTTTTACAAGCTCACAACTCAAACTTGTTGTTTTCCCGGGATCACAACGAACCCAGCTGGTTTTCAAGGACTCACCAGCACAAAAACCCTAACACAAGCTATACCAAGCTTGTACCGAGGTAAGACTACCTCCACTAGTTCAATCCCCCAGATTGAACTAGATACAAATAATAGAAATATTGTTTTTCAATTACAAAGCTCCTTAATGAGCAGATAATCAAATATAAGAACAAAGTTTAGAAAAGCCTGATTTGCAGATGGTTGGCTTTTGAGCTTTTCTTCTTTTCTTCTTTTCCTCAACTCTTTGAAGTGTAGAATCGGGCCTCAGCTCGGATTCTTCATGGACTGTACGTTGGAGTTGATTTGAGCTTTTCTTTGAATGTAGAAGATTTCTTGATTTGCTCTTGAATAGCTCTTGGATTTTCTTCTGAAGCTTCCTTGGATTGTTGAGCTTGAGCACAGAAGGAGCTTCCTTTGATTTCACACTTTTTCTTTCACTCTATTTTGAATCACGGATTTTTTCAAGTGACGCTCTATTTTTCTTCTTTTTCTGAAAGATTTCTCTCTTTTGATTTGAATGTCTATTCTCTCCTTTTGATTTGAAAACGGCTTCTCTATTTATAGATTCTGCAAAAATATAGCCGTTAGAAACAAAGAAAATAGCCGTTAATTAAAAATCTTACCATTGACGCTGAGTTGGCATTCGGAAAAATCTCGTCCAGATTTGTTGGAGTCGACTCCTGCTTTCCGCGAGTCGGCTCGAAGTCGTGATACCAAAAATAGAAATACTCAGAAAGTTAGAGGGTCGACTCATCAAAAATAAAGTGTCGACTCCTGACAGTCGGGGGTCGACTCATGAAAAGTTAGGGGTCGACTCGCGAAGTGTCCAGAAAAACAACCTTCTGGGGTCTGAGCGGAGTCGACTCACACAGTCACGGAGTCGGCTCGACAGAATCGGGGGTCAACTCTTGAAATCACAGGGGTCGACTCGTGAAAAATCAGAATCTCTGTATTCTGAGTGGAGTCGACTCTGAAACTCTAGAGTCGGATCCGGAACGTATCAAAAATCAGAGAATTTTCTGATTGACTTGAAATTCATTACAGATTCATTTTAAATCAATTTTTTGACTTGAATACAATAAAATTGACATTAGGAATCAATTCAAGAAATGTTCCAAAAACTCATTGATTAAAATATGAAGTATAAATTTCTTTTTGAAAGCTTAAACATGGAGCTTGAAGTTACTTTCAAATTGGTTAAAGTTATACTTTAACATTCTCATTCATTGTTCTAAATGAATTCATTGCTCATGTAAATAAACTCATTACATCTTTTAATGTACTCATGGCTTTTGGTAATCATCAAAATCATAGGATTGGGGCTACATTTTCTCAACAATCTCTCCAACACGCTGCAAATCAAAATTAGGGTTGAAAGCACATTTATCTGCATAGCTATTAAATTTTTAAAATAACCCAATTCACCCCCCTCTTGGGTTACTACATCTGGGCAACAAGTGGTATCAGAGCAGCGTGCTCTTAATTTTTATAGCTTTGATTAGCTTGGAGCCAAAGATCAATAGTAATCCCAATGAATTCCATGTTGATTGAGGGACAATCAACTAATAGGCCACCTTTGTTCAATGGAACAAACTACATATATTGGAAAGCACGAATGAAAATCTTCATTCAAGCACTAGATTATGATTTATGGGGAATCATAATTAATGGACCTCACACACCCACAATTATGATTGAAAATGTCAATATGCAAAACCTGAATCTGAATGGGATGAGCAAGATAAGAAATTAGCTCAATTAAATGCTAAGGCTATGAATGTTCTTTATTGCTCGCTTGATGCAAATGAGTTTAATCGCATATCTACATGTATGTCTGCTAAGGAAATATGGGATAGACTTGAAGGTTCAAGTCCAAGGCCTAGGCGGCCTCGAGTCGAACTCTTGGGCTGGTATCCGACTACCCCCGAGATGATTCTTCAAAAGGAACTCGATGGCCCCACGGTCCTAAGGACACCCCCGGGCCGGTATTGCACACCCTGAGGAGGTTCAAGTCCAAGGCCTAGGTGGCCTCGAGTCAAACTCTCGAGCTGGTATCCGACTACCCCTGAGATAGTTCTTGGAAAAGAACTCGGCGGCTCCACGATCCTAGGGACGTACCTAACATCGATCTATGGATTAAGCCTCGAAGGGCCGAAGGGGGAGATGAGTCCCTTTACTTCCTATATGTATGATGGTTAAATATCATAAGCCAATCGACTGCAATAACAAACAAACAGGAATGAAGAACTGACATTCATTCATTTAAAAGTCGAGCTGTTACAAAACTTCAAAAAGCATCCCCTACAAGCTGGCATTGGCCGGCTTACCAAAAAGAGTCCATCGAGGACACAGTTAAAAAAAAAGAGAGGAAGCAGGAGAAGAGATACAGTCCGACATAGCCACATTCTTATTGATTCCTGGAATGCTCACCCATTGTGGTCGGCTCAGTATTCGACTCTTCAACTGCAGTCACTTGGGCAGCAGATTCTTTTGCTATCACTGCTTCATCGGCGGTGTCTTCAACCTCAGTATCTGAATTTTCTTCATTGTCTGCAGGCTGGAAATGATCAAGGCCTTCTAGTTTGAAATGCCAGGACAACCTCCTTTTGCACCTCTCGAAGCCTTGGACAAAGGCATCCATAACAGCCTCGCGAAATTCCGAGGCGAAATCGGGGGAACTTTTGTATTCCTCGATGGCCTCCCGAACCCGAGCCTCGGCCGCGGCCACCCTTTCTTGAGCCTTTGTCTCCGTTATAGCCATCTTATCCAGGGCTTCCTTCGTTTCCTTCTCGGCCAGGGCCAGCTTCCCTGCAGCATCAAGGGCTGCCGCCTCCGCGTTGTCAGCCCTATTTTTGGTGTATTGTAATTTAAGAATGGCTTCCTTCAATTTTTTCTCAGTCGGTAGCAGCTTCGCCCTGGTTTTAGATAGTTTCGCGTCCAGAGTCTGTAGCTCCCTCTCGGCCCTCTCCTGCCACACGCGGTTGTCCTCCCGAACGGCCTGAAGGTCAAGCGACGCCTTCAATTCTTGGGCCTTTACTTCGATAATTCTTTCTTCAGGCCCTCGTTGTTGGACTTGGCATTGACTAGATCCTGCGGAGTACGAAAAGGCCGTTGGACATCTACGTTAAAAATAGTTGATGGGTGTGGAATTCTGTAATTGAGGAAAAAGAGAAATCGGGAAAGGAAAGAAAGGAGGGAGACCATGATTTTACCTGGAGCGCGGCTGTAAACATCGTATCGAAAGATTCCTCCAGGGGCAAGCCCCTCATTTTGGCTTGAAACCGGGGCAAAACCGAGAGTTTAAGAATCGTTTCTGATAAACGGCTCTTATACGCCATGCCCTGGCTGGGCATCTATGAGGGTTGGGTCGGATCCTTCAAGATGTCCGGGGGAGCGGAAACATCTGCTCCTTCTGGCGACTGCGGGTCTGGTGGGCAGGTCTCGGCCAACCCTTTGCTCCCGGAGGGCTCCCCAATATCTCTGGCGGGAGGGGAGGCGGCCCCCGATGGGCCCTCCACAGGGAGACCCCTAATAGGTATCCCAGCGGGGAGGTTCTTTTCTCCCTCATCCTCCTCCACTAATATCGCCTCAGGGAGAATTGCCGGAGGCTGGGTCGAGTGTCCCGGCTCCCTTTGACAAGGCCTTTTCAGCCCGGCCCTAGTCGCACCACGGGCATTTCCTTTCCTCTTCCGAAGGCTTGATATTATTGCATCCTGAGAGAACTTCATTGCTGCAAAATCGAGAATCCAAAGTTAATCAAAAAAGTGCCCTAGAGATGCCACATGTAAGTAAAAGGTGCGTGCTAAAATCCATTCTCATACATGTACTCGAATACGAAATACCCCCCAAAAAAGGGGGAAGATAGTGATGACAAAAATAAAACTCTTTGAAGCTCACCGGGCACTGTAGGAAGCAACACCGACATAGACGCAATCTCCTGAAGGTTATCCTTCGATAATAGTTCCTTACTAGGGGGCATGACGGTGGATACCAGAATATTAAACAACTCTTGATCTCTCTCCTCGATAGTCGAGTTCTGATTAGAGCTGGTATCAGGAACACCCCAGTTCACATCCACCCCCTCTAGATGAGCATAAAAAAACTGCGACTTTCACCCCTTGATTTTGGAAGGGAGGTTGAGCCCTAGGACTCTCCTAGGCCTAGACGCAAAACTCCACCACCCATCCCTTATGGGATTCCGAATCCTGTACAAAGCCCTAAATAGGGAGAGCCGGGCGGGAGCCCCATGGAAATGACAAAGCACTAAAAATGAAAAGACGATGCGGATGGAGTTAGGGGTAAGCTGTGACGGGATGAGATGGTATCTATTTAACAAATTTACAAAGAAGGGATGCAAAGGCAGTCGAAGGCCACATTTGAAAAACTCTTCGTACAGCGCGACCTTCCCTGGTTGCGTGAGAGTGACCCTATCTTCGGGGAGGGGAACGAAAGACGAATATTGCTGGGGATCTCAAACCGGCCCTAAGATTCCTAAGATCCTGAGAGGACGTGATTGAAGCAATCTCCATCGGACCGGCGGACTTAGGGATGGCTACCGAGACCTACCTCATGGCTGGTGGATGAAGAGAAACCCTAGGGGATTGGGATAATTCCCTAGACGCTAGCTGCGGGGCTGGTTGAACCCCTCTAATGGTCACGCCTCCGAGAGCTTGGCGGCGTGCCTGGATAATCTCCTCGTGAGAGGGCTCGATCAGAGGGCTCTTGCCTTTTCCGTCTTGATGAGGATCCATGAAGAAGAAAAAGGAGAAAGAAAGGTCGACTAATGTGGGCTTCAAAGAATGAAGATACAGGAGACGTGACAAGAATAAAAAGCGAGGAAGTAAAGAGGACGGACCCTTTTTTAAATATTTTTTGAACATAACCCTCGAGCGCCACAAAACCACGCGGCAACCCTGAGTGGGACCGGACAGATGAAAAGGCGCCATTCTCTTAGGGATATGCGCCTTCATTTTTTCTTTTTCGAAATGTCAATCTGTGGTATTTACAAATTTAAATTTGGTTTTCCGTCCCTCCCCCTTCTGCACGTGCGATGCAGCTGAGCACAAGGGACAGGGGCGAGGGGGCATATGATATGGTCAAGAAACAAATACGGGTCGAGACACGGTCGGTCCGCGGGGAATACGTTGGAACCCTCGGCACAGGACCCTGGTCAAGGGTGGCTCCCAGGCCCTGGACGGCCCCCAAGTCCTAAACGATCTCCAGTGTCTGGGCGACCTCCAGGTCCTGGGCGGCCCCCAGGGTCTGGGCGGCCCCTAAGTCCTGGATGGCCCCCAAGCTCTAGGCGGTCCCCGAGTCCTGGGCAGCCTCCAGGGTCTGCGTGGCCTCCCGGTCCTGGGCGGCCCCCAAGTCCTGGACGGCTCCCGAGCTCTGGGCGGTCCCCGAGTTCTAGGCAGCCTCCAAGGTCTGGACGGCCTCCCGGTCCTGGGCAGCCCCCAAGTCCTGGATGGCCCCCAAGCTCTGGGCAGTCCCCGAGTTCTGGGCAGCCTCCAGGGTCTGGGCGGCCTCCCGGTCCTGGGTGGCCCCCAAGTCCTAGATGGCCCCCAAGCTCTGGGTGGTCCCCGAGTTCTGGGCGGCCTCCAGGGTCTGGGTGGCCTCCCGGTCCTGGGTGCCCCCAGGTCCTGGGTGGTCCTCAGGGTCTGGGCGGCCCCAAGTCCTGGATGGCCCCCAAGCTTTGGGCGGTCCCCGAGTTCTGGACGGCCTCCAGGGTCTGGGCGGCCTCCAGGTCCTGGGCGGTCCCCAGGGTCTGGGCGGCCCCAAGTCCTGGACGGCCCCCAAGCTCTGGGCGGTCCCCGAGTTCTGGGTGGCCTCCAGGGTCTGGGTGGCCTCTGATCCTGGGTGGCCCCCAGGTCCTGGGTGGTCCCCAGGTCCTGGGCGGCCCCCAGGGTCTGGGCGCCCCAAGTCCTGGATGGCCCCCAAGCTTTGGGCAGTCCCCATGTTCTGAGCGGCCTCCAGGGTCTGGGCGGCCTCCCGGTCCTGGGTGGCCCCCAGGTCCTGGGTGGCCCCCAGGTCCTGGGCGATCCCCAGTCCGGGGTGGCCCCCAGGGTCTGGGCGGCCCCAAGTCCTGGACGGCCCCCAAGCTCTGGGCGGTCCCCGAGTTCTGAGCAGCCTCCCGGTCAAGGGTGGCCCCCAGGTCCTAGGCGGCCCCCTGGTCAAGGGTGGCCCCCCAGGTCCTGAGCGACCTCCCGGTCCTAGACGGCCCCCTGCTTTGGGCTATATGCCCCGACCTCTCAAAACTATTTCCATATCAGGAGCACTTAACACTACAAGCTGTCGTGTCTGGAACAGAGCCCAAGAATTATCAAACATCATAGCGCTTTAAATGGCTTGGATAAGACAAATGCCAGAACGTCACCATTCATCGAAAAGCTCAAATAAAGGAGATTCTGAGCACCTGTTTTAGAGCCAGATAATTTTCCACTAACTCTGACATTCCCTTGGGAAGATCGAAACCCATCATGGCGATCCTTGACTTCCAGGGCAAGTCCCTTAATGCCTCTAGTATCGATTAACAGTAAACCATCACGTGGCAAGCCCTCGCTGTGGCTGACCACTAATCTTATACACTAATCTTACACATTAATCTCATTCGATAAGAAAAAGCGAAAGAAAGGGAAATATGACTTGAAGCTGACGGCATGATGACGAAAGCCAGGGAACGATTTTTTCTTCGAAAATTCAAGGAGTATAAAAGGGCTGGAATCTAGGGAGGAAGGGGGATTTTTTCATTCTTCCTTTAGCCGGAGATCTTGCACGGAAAATTTTTCCATCTTTCTCGTGATCAAGCATCAACACTTCCCATCCTTGTCCTGCAGTTTGAACTCGGCGAGAGTGATGGGCGAGACGCCACCTTTGCCATTGCAGGCGACCTGCCCGCTGCTGCAGTCACCGGTCTGGCATGAGAATTTCCCCGACGCATCGGTGGAGCACCCCGTCCGGGCCCATATCCGGCCAGCCCAATGTGCCGGAGGGTCTATTGATTTGGAGGCCGCTGCAGCAAGCTTGAAGCCGGTGTTGGGAAAGGCAGGGGATTTATCGTTGTCCTGAGCAGCGGGCCACACCGTCTTGTGGCAGTTGTTCTTGACGGTGAAAGTAATTGAAAGCCCACCTGCATGCCATTTTAGATTTGGATGTCAAACAAAGATTTAGTAGAAGAAAGAAATTAAGTAGCTAGAAAGCGTTTAGAGGCCTATAAATGGATTCATGAAACAGAGCTTGGACGAGGAGGGCAGAAAAGAAAATGGCAACGAGAAGCGAAGGGTTGGCCATGGAGGAAAGCTTGGGTTCATTTGATAAGATGACGGGGCCTGTGGTTGGTATTTATAGGGGACACTGCTTGACCTGTAGTTGGAATCCCGGGGCCGGGGGGGAGGTGGAGAAATTTGGTTACGTGCAACGAAAGGAAGAGAGGAAGTCCGTGTGCAAAATTATGAATCGTGGAATTCTTTCGCACTAGAAACTCTGTCGAAGAATTCCAAGGTAATGTACTCCCACCAAACGGATAGGTAATGCAACAAACGACACGCGTACTAGTAGTGCGGTTTTATGAATTTGGAAGCTTTTGCCGCCGAAATTCGTTATCCGACTCTGATGCACTTCTAGCTCCGGATCCGAACTCCGATCTCGACGTCCGGGGTGGAACCTGCAAGACAGTCCAAGCTTTCAAAGGATTTTCTTGGGGTTGCCCTCCGCGGGAGACCCTCCGACGCCTAAGTGAGTGGAGATTCACAGCAGGCAGATGTGAGGAGAAACTTTTCACAGAAGAATCTTCCTCCAAGCTCTCGATTGGAGCTGTAATGGACTGATCAATTCCGTAAAGCCAAATGAATGTGTCGAAGTTTTTGTAACATGATTTGTGCATACCTGAGAGGTTGAAGTGCTGTGGTATTTATAGAGGATCACCTGATTCCCTGGGCATGTCGTGGGGGCCGAAAGTTATTATGATTTGAAATGGATTCGAATCGAGTTTGTTACGAGATCAGTAGGATCTGTATCTTATCAGTTAGAGGATCGACGGCTAGGAGAGCTGGCTGATGCCTTGGGATTCCATGATTGCGTAAGGCTCTAGGCCACTCCTGGGTATGATTCGCCATCTGAAATATTATTCAGCTATAGTGGATTTGAACTCTCCTACGCCGGATTCCGCAGAGGTATTTTGAATGCCGTGGTTGGCCTGGATGAGGAATAGCTTGATTTTCCGAAGTGTAAAATGGATCGGCTCGAATGATCGAGGAATAAGGATGGCCCGGCTCGGACGACCGAAGTATAAGGATAGCTCGGTTATCGAGGAATAAGGATAGCTCGGCTCAGATGGTCGAAGTATATAAGGATAGCTCGGGTTACCAAGGAATAAGGATAGCTCGGCTCCGATGGCCGAAGTATAAAGGTGGTCTGGGTTGTCAGGGTGATCCGACTTCATCAAAGCTGATTTGACCTTGTTGCTAGAATGTTATGCCAGCTGGCCAGCTGGTAAGCAGGGTGTTTGAATTGGGCGTGACCTCATCGCTGACATTAGCGATCAATAATATAATGACGATTTTACCCCTCATCACATGCCCCCCACTCCCTAGTCTGAAGTGTAATTTTGGATATAGAGAGTAGAATTCTGGAGCAATCTTATTTGGGGGATTCAAAAAGGTGGGCAATGATGATTTCGTAAATGACGGGCCACTGTTTCGTCATCATTTTTTGCCACTACTCGAGGAGGAAACGCCTCATTTTCAACAAGTCGCGATAGCGGACCAATCTGTTGCCATGGAAATCCGTTCTCTGACTTGGGTGTGCTTTCGGCTCCGGGTCCAAACTTTGATCTCGATGTCCAGGGTGAAACCTGCAAGACAGTCCAAGCTTTCAAAGGATTTTCTTGGGGTTGCCCTCCACAGGGGATCCTCCAACGCCTAAGTCAGTGGAGATTCACAGCAGGCAGATGTGAGGAGAAACTTTTCACAGAAGAATCGTCCTCCAAGCTCTCGATCGGAGCTCTAATGAAGTGATCGATTCCGTAAAGCCAAATGAATGTGTAGAAGTTTTTGTAACATGATTTGTGCGTACCTGAGAGGTTGAAGTGCTATGGTATTTATAGAGGATCACCTGATTCCCTGGGCGCATCGTGGGGGCGAAAAGTTGTTATGATTTGAAACGGATTTGAATCGAGTTTGTTACGAGATCAGTAGGATCTGTATCTTATCAGTTAGAGGATCGACGGCTAGGAGAGCTGGCTGATGCCTTGGGATTCCATGATTGCGTAAGGCTCTAGGCCACTCCTTGATATGATTCGCTGCCTGAAATCTTATTCAGCTATAGTGGATTTGAACTCTCCTACGCTGGATTCCGCAGAGGTATTTTGAATGCCGTGGTTGGCCTGGATGAGGAATAGCTTGATTTTTCGAAGTGTAAAATGGATCGGCTCGAATGACCGAGGAATAAGGATGGCCCGGCTCGGACGACCAAAGTATAAGGATAGCTCGAGTTATCAAGGAATAAGGATAGCTTGGCTCAGATGGTCAAAGTATATAAGGATAGCTCGGGTTACCGAGGAATAAGGATAGCTCGGCTCAGATGGCTGAAGTATAAAGGTGGTCTGGGTTGTCAGGGTGATCCGACTTCATCAAAGCTGATTTGACCTTGTCGCTAGAATGTCATGTCAGCTGGTCAGCTGGCAAGCAGGGTGTTTGAATTGGGTGCGACCTCATCGCTGACATGAGCGATCAATAATACAATGACGATTTTACCCCTCATCACATGCCCCCCACTCCCTAGTCTGAAGTGTAATTTTGGATATAGGGAGTAGAATTCTGGAGCAATCTTATTTGAGGGATTCAAAAAGGTGGGCAATGATGATTTCATAAATGACGGGCCACTGTTTCGTCATCATTTTTCGCCGCTGCTCGAAGAGGAAACGCCTCATTTCCAACAAGTCGCGATAGCGGACCAATCTGTTGCCATGGAAATCCGTTCTCTGACTCGGGTGTGCTTTCGGCTCCGGGTCCAAACTCCGATCTTGATGTCCAGGGTGGAACCTGCAAGACAGTCCAAGATTTCAAAGGATTTTCTTGGGGTTGCCCTCCGCGGGGGACCCTCCGACGCCTAAGTCAGTGGAGATTCACAGCAGGCAAATGTGAGGAGAAACTTTTCACAGAAGAATCTTCCTCCAAGCTCTCGATCGGAGCTCTAATGGAGTGATCGATTCCGTAAAGCCAAATGAATGTGTAGAAGTTTTTGTAACATGATTTGTGTGTACCTGAGAGGTTGAAGTGCTATGGTATTTATAGAGGATCACCTGATTCCCTGGGCACATCATGGGGGCCGAAAGTTGTTATGATTTGAAACGGATTCGAATCGAGTTTGTTACGAGATCAGTAAGATCTGTATCTTGTCAGTTAGAGGATCGACGGCTAGGAGAGCTGGCTGATGCCTTGGGATTCCATGATTGCGTAGGCTCTAGGCCACTCCTGGGTATGATTCGTCGCCTAAAATCTTATTCAGCTATAGTGGATTTGAACTCTCCCGCGCTGAATTCCGCAGAGGTATTTTGAATGCCATGGTTGGCCTGGATGAGGAATAGCTTAATTTTTCGAAGTGTAAAATGGATCGGCTCAAATGACCGTGGAATAATGATGGCCTGGCTCAGACGACCGAAGTATAAGGATAGCTTGGGTTACCGAGGAATAAGGATAGCTCGGCTCAGATGGCCGAAGTATAAAGGTGGTTCGGGTTGTCAGGGTGATCCGACTTCATCAAAGCTGATTTAACCTTGTCGCTAGAATGTCACGCCAGCTGGCCAGCTGGGAAGCAGAGTGTTTGGATTGGGTGCGACCTCATCGCTGATGTGAGTGATCAATAATACAATGATGATTTTACCCCTCATCAGAAGCCATCGGCGGCACCGATCTTCCGCGGTGCATGCATATTTTGCACCGCACAGCGGGCCATGCACGCTCCGATAGTTGGTACATGTTCATCTTGGACCCGGAAGGTTCTCATATAATATCTCTTAACTCAAGCACGTGGCATAGCTTTGATACGATAGGCTCTTGCACTATCGCTCTATCAAATGCATCGGATGGAGACACTGTGCGAGAGCCTTCCATTTTCTAGGTGAGTGATGGCAGCTATTTAATAATGCACAGCTCTCTCTTGTAGACAATCCAAACTCATCCAACTTAGGGATGGCAATTTTTAACGGATTAAAATTTTTTTGATTTAAATGATTTAATGGATAACGGAGATTTTTTATTAACGGGTAAACGGTGACGGTATTCTTCGCCCTATCCCTGTTTACCCATTTCCTTCTTGTTAGCGTTATATAATATATTTAAATTATATATATATATACACACACGTTTGACTCAATGACTCTTGCTCTTCCTTCTTTCATGCACTGTCTCTTGCTCTTCCATCGTCTCCGCTAATCTGAACGCTGAAGTTTTGAACCTACTCCATCGTCTTTAATCGCTACCTCATCAACACCCCATCGATGCCCTTCAACACCTTTTTCTTTCTCTGATACGCTCATTTCTTTCCTTTATTTCTAAAAATGATGTCTCTTTATTTTTTGCTTTGAAATTTGAATGTATTCTTTTTTTACGGTTGTTAAGTTAGAAATCTTCATTTTTTTGATTTTTCTCCTTGTTAGTTGTTTTCTTTCTCACTTTTTTTTCCCTTCTTCCTTATCCCAAAAAGAGTGAATTTTTTTTAAAATATTATTTGTATACCTCTGTCACATGGGTAGATAATGCGGAATAAAATCATAACTTTTTCTACTGAAATCTCTCTCTAACCATGTGCGGCATTGAAGGTGTGCAACCTCCAGCCAGCCCTTTCTTGCCTTCCTGGATGGATCAGTCCAGGTCCCTCCAAGATCTCTTTCTTGGACTTGGGAATGGCTTCCTAGTTCTTACTTCTCAGTCTCCAGCCAACCAGCTGCTTCTTCTCTCCAAAACCATGCCATACCTTGACCGATTCTATGTACTCATCAAGATCCATGTCATGTATCCACACTCACATGAATCTAACTATCTAAGGGAAACATCTCATGCATTGCTTCAACTACACATACATCAAATCCTTTTCTTTCATTCTAAAGATTTTATTTTTACTTTTAAAATAAAAATAAAATAAAAAAATAAAGCATTTAATAGCTGATGAGTTCTCCATGGAGCTGACCGAAGGCATGATGTACGTGGTAGGTCATGACGAAGAGGTCAGGCCTGACTCCATTTTACAGCTAAAAAGGGGTTTCATTCGTTTGTGGCAATTTGGAGTCAAAATCTAGCTTCATTCGTTTGCCT
Organism: Calamus simplicifolius; assembly: GCA_900491605.1. Lineage (NCBI taxonomy): Eukaryota > Viridiplantae > Streptophyta > Magnoliopsida > Arecales > Arecaceae > Calamus > Calamus simplicifolius. Next base: position 79,941 of record UESW01002881.1, read on the forward strand.
ATGTTATGTGTCAATATTCTAGACTTTGGAAGCTTTTTTTTTGTGAAATTTCTTTGTTAATTGATAATATTAGCTAATGTACTTAATTACGCCAATCAGAAAAGTTAATTTCTTGGTTGATATTCTTTGTTTTTGTTAATAGTTTGAAAGCTTATCTTCTTAATGATAATTTGTTAATTTTTTAGGATAAGATAAAAACGAATCAAGAACATACATCTAACACTAACACATTAGATGACTCGATTAGAGATTCTTCAACTACAGATATGCAAACTGATGACGCCAAATCACCGGCCTCGAGCGTGCGATCGTCTCCTCCAGAGAGCTCCTTGCGCCTACAAGTAAGTCCTGAGGGCCGGAGGGGGCCCCAGCGGGACCCTTCGACGCTCAAGTCAGTGGTCTGGGCATCAGCCGTGAGCTTGAGGAAGCTCGAAAGAGAAAAAAGAGAGAGAGGCCCAGAGAGGAGCTCCCTCTGTGTGAGCATTTAGGAATGTTATGAGTGTGTTACCTCCTCTCCCCTGGTCGAGGTCCCTCTTACCTTTTTATAGATGCCTGGAATCCGTGGGCTTGGGGCGTGATCACTTGTCAGAGCATTAATTGATGGCAGTACAGTGGAGCTTACCTCCATATGACGTGTCAAGCTGTAGGCTGTGTCCTGTCAGAGTAGGTGGTCGCAGGGCATGGATGATCGTTACGGCGCTTGCCAAACATGTCCCCTACGTCACCTTTTTGGTTGTCCTATGCGGACAGTGATGGGTGACAAAGTTAGTCGTGTGGGTCCCAAGGTACAGCCGTTGGGGGAGAAGGATGATGTTGAGTTGAAGCCAACTGTCCCTCATAGAGTGTTGAGTATGGAGTGCTTGCGTGGCCCTGCTCATGCCCTTGGATGAGCTTGCATGGCACTGTTCACGTACAAGGCTCCGTTCACTAACTTGCATGGCACTGTTAACGGCGAGGGAGCTTGGCAGCCGTCGGGGTTCGGCCTTGGAGGTGTCGCCCCTGGAGGGGTCGGCCCTGGAGGGGTCGGCCCTGGGAGGTCGGCCCTGGAGGGGTCGGCCCTGGGAGGTCAGCCCAAGAGGGGTCGGCCCTGGGGGGGTCGGCCTAGGAGGGGTCGGCCCTGTAGGGGTCGGCCCTGGAGGGGTCAGCCCTGGGGGGTCGGTCCTGGGGGTCGGCCCTGGGGGGTCGGCCCTGGAGGGGTCGGCCCTGGGAGGTCGGCCCTAGGGGGTTGGCCCTGGGAGGTCGGCCCTGGGGGGGTCGGCCCAGGAGGGGTCGGCCCTAGGAGGGGTCGGCGCCTCGAGCATGCGGTCGTCTCCTCGAGTGAGCTCCTCGCGCCTGCAAGCAAGTCTCGGAAGCCGGAGGGGGCCCCAGCGGGACCCTCCGACGCTCAAGTCAGTGGTCTGGGCATCAGCTGTGAGCTTGAGGAAGCTCGAAAGAGAAAAAGAGAGAGAGAGGCCCAGAGAGGAGCTCCCTCTGTGTGAGCATTTAGGAATGTTATGAGTGTGTTACCTCCTCTCCCCTGGTCGAGGTCCCTCTTACCTTTTTATAGATGCCTGGAATCCGTGGGCTTGGGAAGTGATCACTTGTCAGAGCATTAATTGATGGCAGTACAGTGGAGCTTACCTTCATATGACGTGTCAAGCTGTAGGCCGTGTCCTGTCAGAGTAGGTTGTCGTAGGGCATGGCCGATCGTTACGGCGCTTGCCAAACATGTCCCCTACATCACCTTTTTGGTTGTCCTATGCGGACAGTGATGGGTGACAAAGTTAGTCGTGTGGGTCCCAAGGTACAGCCGTTGGGGGAGAAGGATGATGTTAAGTTGAAGCCAACTGTCCCTCGTAGAGTGTTGAGTATGGAGTGCTTGCATGGCCCTGCTCATGCCCTTGGATGAGCTTGCATGGCACTGTTCACGTACAAGGCTTCGTTCACTTACTTGCATGGCACTGTTAATGGCGAGGGAGCTTGGCAGCCGTTAGGGTTCGGCCTTGGAGGTGTCGCCCCTGGAGGGGTCGGCCCTGGAGGGGTCAGCCCTGGAGGGTCGGCCCTGGGAGGTCGGCCCTGGAGGGGTCGGCCCTGGAGGGGTCGGCCCTGGGAGGTCAGCCCAGGAGGGGTCGGCCCTGGGGGGTCAGCCCTGGAGGGGTCGGCCAAGGGAGGTCGGCCCAGGGGGGGTCGGCCCTGGGAGGTCGGCCCTGGAGGGGTCGGCCCTGGGGGGTCGGCCCTGGAGGGGTCGGTCCTGGGGGTCGGCCCTGGAGGGTTCGGTCCTGGTGGGTCAGCCCTGGAGGGGTCGGCCCTGGGGGGTCGGCCCTGGAGGGGTCGGCCCTAAGAGGTCGGCCCTGGGGGTCGGCCCTGGAGGGGTCGGCCCAGGGAGGGGTCGGCTCTAGGAGGGGTCGGCCCAGGAGGGGTCGGCCCTGGAGGGGTCGGCCCTGGGGGAGGGCCCTGGGGGGTCGGCCCTGGAGGGGTCGGCCCTGGGAGGTTGGCCCTAGGGGGGGTCGGCCCTGGAGGGTCGGCCCTGGAGGGGTCGGCCCTGGAGGGGTCAGCCCTGGAGGGGTCGGCCCCGGAAGGTCGGCCCAAGGGGGGTCGGCCCCGGGAGGTCGGCCCTGGGGGGTTGGCCCTGGGAGGTCGGCCCCGGGAGGTCGGCCCTGGAGGGTCGGCCCTGGGGGGGTCGGCCCTGGGGGGTCGGCCCTGGAGGGGTCGGCCCTGGGGGGGTCGGCCCTGGGGGGGTCGGCCCTGGAGGGGTCGAGAAGGAGAGCCAAGGCAAGATGCTTGCGACACTTCTTTCCGTTAAATGCTCTTCAAGCCATTTTGACCATTTCTGCACCATTAAAGGCTCCAGCCCATTGACTCGACCGAGCATTAATGACGTAAGGTGGCCTTTGGGAAACCCACGCACACAACGTGACCTCTTATTCTCTTTCTTCGTTATGACGAGAGCAATGCCGTATGTGGATGGGTGTTGGGAGCTGAGGCCAAAGGGGGCTCCGTCAGTTTTCTTCCTTCATGATTCTCTAACGGCGTTGGATCAGCCACATCAGATGCCCCCTCGCCCCTGAGACGAAGCGGGCCTACCCCAGCAAGGCGAAAGGGGCGTTACCTGCCAAGTGGCTGATCCTCGCCTGATGCAGGGCTTCATGTGCCGACTGGTGTCGGGCTTCACACTTGGCTGTTGCAGGGCTTCATGTGCTGATGGGCGTCGGGCTTCATGCCTGGCTGGTGCAGGGATTTGGTGCCGACCAGGGTCGGGCTTTTGTTGCTGAGAGCCGGTAGTACACCGCTCTGCCAGTGGTACACTGGGCTTCATGCCTGGCTGGCCCAGGGCTTTGGTGCCGACTGGGGTCAGGCTTTTGTTGCTGAGAGCCGGTGGTACACCGCTCTGCCAGTGGTACACTGGGCTTCATGCCTGGATGGCCCAGGGATGTGGTGCCGACCGGGGTCGAGCTTTTGTTGCTGAGAGCCGGTGATACACCGCTCTGCCAGTGGTACACTGGGCTTCATGCCTGGCTGGCCCAGGGCTTTGGTGCCGACCGGGGTCGGGCTTTTGTTGCTGAGAGCCGGTGGTATACCGCTCTGCCAGTGGTACACTGGGCTTCATGCCTGGCTGGCCCAGGGCTTTGGTGCCGACCGGGGTCGGGCTTTTGTTGCTGAGAGCCGGTGGTACACCGCTCTGCCAGTGGTACACTGGGCTTCATGCCTGGCTGGCCCAGGGCTTTGGTGCCGACCGGGGTTGGGCTTTTGTTGCTGAGAGCCGGTGGTACACCGCTCTGCCAGTGGTACACTGGGCTTCATGCCTAGCTGGCCCAAGGCTTTGGTACCGATGGTACATCGGGCTTCCGAAATGCCAACACGAGGTTGGTCTTGAAGGCTGATACAAGGTTGGTCTTCCCTGCATGATATTTTTAAGTGTCAATGAAAGAAAACTGTCTTAGGTGCATCGTACTTAGCTCTTGTAGCACCCCTGTTTTCCCTATGTGGATTTGAGCATTTCCGCCCGCTGGTGGTCTGCCCCCCACGGAGCCTGGAGTCGGTTGATGACCAGCTCCTTTTCGAAATGAAGCTGGGGACCCATCTTTGGAGTGTAGTGAAGAGAGAGATGAGGTCCAGAGCCGGGGACGCTAGAGCGGAGCCACAGACAAGAGTCGGAGTCGAACTCGGGAGCTAGAGGTCGCCGAGGGAAGCCCGAGCAGCCAACGGCCGTTGAAGATGAGCGGCTGGGAAAGTCCGCTGAAGTCGGACGGTTAGGAGAGGATGTTGCTAGGAGTTATAGGATTCGGGCAGCCTCGACATTGATTCAAGGTAAGGAGCCCTCTAGCTTCCACGGTCCTTCTCTCTCCTATGAAGTCTCATTACGTGCATGGGTGCATGTAATGCATCTAGACGTGGCTGCTTTGGGAGCTTTCACTCGGACCTGGGATGCGGCAGAGAGGAAGAGAAGCTTGCCTGGTGCTCGGGGATGTGGTGCCAGGAGCATGAAAACGTGAGCCTCTGGGGCTGGATCTGAAGCCGAGGCGCTAGCGCCGGGTCTGGAGAAGAGCCAACGCCTCGGGGCAGAGTCGGGAACCGGAGCCATGGCCGAACCTTCCTCTACATCGCTGTCCATAGGTGATAAGTATGCTTGTGCGGCGAGTGGTGGCTCTCTGAGCTTTAAGTCGCTAATGGGATTGATGATGTTGGACCTCTTGCTGGGGAGATTCCCAGCAGGATAAAGGATGGCTGGCCTGGGCAGTGACCAAAGGGCGAGTAGAAGCTTTTGCTCGCTGTTGCGTGGTCATAAGATATTGCTTCTAGAGCTTTTGGACAGCCACCGTCAATGTTTGGATTTGTAGAATGAGTGGCAACATGTTCTGTTTGAATGGTCTGAGATAGTGGTGATGATGAAACGAAAGGCTGGCCTCCTACTGCTCAGCTCGTTGAAGGTGCCCCTCAGCTTAACTGGTGAAATCTTCACAATCCACCATCTTTACGATCCACCGTTTTGATAAAAAGGGATGAGGATCTGCAAACTAGCATCGTTGATCCCCCCCTTCCTGGCGTGCCAATCTGATGACGCCAAATCACCGGCCTCGAGCGTGCGGTCGTCTCTTCCAGTGAGCTCCTCGCGCCTGCAAGCAAGTCCCGGGGGCCGGAGGGGGTCCCAGCGGGACCTCCGATGCTCAAGTCAGTGGTCTGGGCATCAGCCGTGAGCTTGAGGAAGCTCGAAAGAGAAAAAGAGAGAGAGAGGCCAGAGAGGAGCTCCCTCTGTGTGAGCATTTAGGAATGTTATGAGTGTGTTACCTCCTCTCCCCTGGTCGAGGTCCCTCTTACCTTTTTATAGATGCCTGGAATCCGTGGGCTTGGGGCGTGATCACTTGTCAGAGCATTAATTGATGGCAGTACAGTGGAGCTTACCTCCATATGATGTGTCAAGCTGTAGGCCGTGTCCTGTCAGAGTAGGTGGTCGCAGGGCATGGCCGATCGTTACGGCGCTTGCCAAACATGTCCCCTACGTCACCTTTTTGGTTGTCCTATGCGGACAGTGATGGGTGACAAAGTTAGTCGTGTGGGTCCCAAGGTATAGCCATTGGGGGAGAAGGATGATGTTGAGTTGAAGCCAAATGTCCCTCGTAGAGTGTTGAGTATGGAGTGCTTGCGTGGCCCTGCTCATGCCCTTGGATGAGCTTGCATGGCACTGTTCACGTACAAAGCTCCGTTCACTTACTTGCATGGCACTGTTAACGGCGAGGGAGCTTGGCAGCCGTCGGGGTTCGGCCTTGGAGGTGTCGCCCCTGGAGGGGTCGGCCCTGGAGGGGTCGGCCCTGGGAGGTCGGCCCTGGAGGGGTCGGCCCTAGAGGGGTCGGCCCTGGGGGGGTCGGCCCTGGGGGGTCGGCCCTGGAGGGGTCGGCCCTGGAGGGGTCGGCCCTGGAGGGGTCGACCCTAGGAGGGGTCGGCCCTGGAGGGGTCGACCCTAGGAGGGGTCGGCCCTGGAGGGGTCGGCCCTGGGAGGTCGGCCCTGGGGGGGTCGGCCCTGGAGGGGTCGGCCCTGGAGGGGTCGGCCCAGGAGGGGTCAGCCCTGGAGGGGTCGGCCCTGGGGGGTCGGCCCTGGGGGGTCGGCCTTGTAAGGGTCAGCCCCGGGAGGTCGGCCCTGGGGGGGTCGGCCCCTGGAGGTCGGCCCTGGGGGGGTCGGCCCCGGGAGGTCGGCCCTGGAGGGGTCGGCCCTGGAGGGGTTGACCCTGGGAGGTCGGCCCTGGAGGGGTCGGCCCTGGAGGGGTCGGCCCTGGGAGGTCGGCCCTAGAGGGGTCGGCCCAGGAGGTGTCAGCCTTGGAGGGGTCGAGAAGGAGAGCCAAGGCAAGATGCTCGCGACACTTCTTTCCGTTAAATGCTCTTCAAGCCATTATGACCATTTCTGCACCATTAAAGGCTCCAGCCCATTGACTCGACCGAGCATTAATGACGTAAGGTGACCTTTGGGAAACCCACGCAAACAACGTGACCTCTTATTCTCTTTCTTCGTTATGACGAGAGCAATGCCGTGGATGGATGTTGGGAGCTGAGGCCAAAGGGGGGCTCCGTCAGTTTTCTTCCTTCACGATTCTCTAACGGTGTTGGATCAGCCACATCACAAACCACTTAACTAAAAAATTTCATACTTTTTTGGGTAAAACTAACAAACCACGTTAGCCTAAAAAACGTTTTTCTTAACGGGTCGTTGGCCAGTGGGAAATAATAACACACCAAAATCTGTCGTCTGATTCATACTTTTCTGGAAAAAAATGTTACCACGCTCATTTTCATGTACACCAGCGGTTGCTACTTAATTATATCCTTTAAGCTGGACGCTCCGCACTTAATCATCTTACAGCATCATAATGGTTCTCTTAGAAGAAGACACCTGCAATCTTCTTATGGGAGGGAGGAATTTCTTATATGCATCAAACCAGCGACCATAGCATTCCTTCCCAATCCTTTGACCTTCCCTCCCATGAATTCTTCCTTCTTTAACGTCCAGTATCCTATATTCAAAAGATCTCTTTAATTAAAAAAGAAAGAGTAATTTATATGATAATTATTCCGTTCTGAATCTGAAAAGATGCACCACTTGGGAACCAAAAACAGAATTTTTGATTGCTAAACAGAGAGGGGTGTGACTATTAAAGCAAGCTCAAATAGCGGGATGAGTTTTCAATATCACATATCACTGTAATTGCTATCGGATTATTGCCCTTGATACAGTATGGGAGGGTGCTCCCCCTCAAATGTAATGAGTAAAAAAGTTTATTATTGCCCTTAATATCACACAAAGACGGAGCGTGAGCGTCGCTCCGGAGCTAGGGTCTTATTCTTGCATTATTACTAGCTTGGTAGATGTCACGCCCCAGACCCAAATATCGGGCTAGGGTGACAACCCGCCGCGTGCCGGGCACGCAAGGCGTCATAAAATTTTTCAACATAAAGCATCATTATAAATAAAGACCAAGTCAATACATTAATAAAAGTCTTGGGCTAACACCCTTACACACCACAATAACAAAGTCTGGGCATCAAGCCCTACACATATGAAATATTGGGGCTACAACAGAATAATGGTCTTGCTTTATTCAATGGAAGATCCATCACCCCACCAATCCATCCTCAACCTTGTGGCTCTGATAAAAACATTGTAAGAATTTTGTGAGCTTACACTCAGTAAGTAAACCATGTTATACAGTTAAATCATAGCATAGCAATCAATAAGCATATAAATGATCTGCATGCATAAACATTTCACAATTACTCAGACATGCAATGTAAGTAAACCCACTGTTTACACTCTCAATAGTAACTGTAAATGCGACCCACGGCCCTGCGATATCTCAATAGTGTACCAGCCAGCATTCCCTTAAAGCATCCCCCTACTGAAAGGTCAAGATACCAGGGTCACGCCAATAATGTATCAACAAGCATTCCCTAGAAGTATCCCCCTACTGAAAGGGTCGAAATACCAGGGTCACGCCAATAATGTATCAACCAGCATTCCCTAGAAGTATCCCCCCTACTGAAAGGGTCGGAATACCAGGGTCACGCCAATAATGTATCAACCAGCATTCCCTAGAAGTATCCCCCCCTACTGAAAGGGTCGGAATACCAGGATCATGCCAATAATGTATCAACCAGCATTCCCTAGAAGTATCCCCCCTACTGAAAGGGTCGGAATACCAGGGTCATGCCAATAATGTACCAACAAGCATTCCCTAGAAGTATCCCCCTACTAAAAGGTCAAGATACCAGGGTCACGCCATGTCGAAATCCATCAGAACACGTCCTCTAGACGTGTGTGTGGTATGACAGGATAAAGGAGAGCCGTGGCGACACATAACAGTACCTCACATCACATCAATACATCAATACATCAATCATGTAGCAAAACAGTGGATTATACTTACTGAACAATTGCATGTAATATATCACATCAATGTCACACTAACTGCATTTCTCATGCATAATAACAGCATCTCTCATGCATAGCAACAGCATCTCACTTGCATAGCAACAGCATCTCACATGCATAGCAACAGCATCTCGCATGCATAATATAGCATCCACACATGAAATCATAGTATTCATCTACTTACACATTTAGTTAATAACAATTCATAATTTAACTACGCATATCCTGAAATAAATTATTTAATAAACTGATAACTGGCTTACTTACCTCAGTACGCAATCCAACAGGTATATAACAGCTATTCGGATGTCTGAGTACCTACAGGATCATTACACAATTAATCTATTAGAATATGAATATTAAATTGACCCTTAGGATTTCTACCCAAACTATTTCGCGGGCCTACTTTGGGTTTGAATATCTCCCACTATACAAACCCAAATGGGGAAGAAAATATACCCCGAAACTAGAATTCACCCAGATTCTAGCCATATATATTTTTCTAATCCCGGCCCGTTACGGGGCCCAAAATCCAGCCCGAAATCCGCTCTTTGCACGGCCCAAAAGGCCTGAACCGGCCGGCCCAGCCGGCCCGGTTCAATCTATCTCCCTCCCGATCCCCTGTTTCACCGAACAGGGGACGGGGACATGGCCGGCGGCCGGGGCCGCCGCCGGCCAAATTGAGGGCGGCCCGGCCGCCGGTGGCCGGGCCAGAGCCGCCGCCGCCGCGGCCGGCCGCCAAATCCCTTCCCTCCCCCTCAATTTCTCACTCTCTCTCTAATTCCTCCGCGCGGCACGGAAGTGTGCCGGCGGCTCGGCCGGCCACCATGGCCGGCCGGACCTCCACCGGACGCACGCCCGGCGCCGGTGGAGGCGGCAGTCCAAGCCTCGGGCCCGGCGAGGCGGCGAGCACGCCGCCGGGCCCGAACCAACCGGCGGACCGCCACCGCGCGAGAGGAGGGCCAATTGGCCCTCCCTCTCCTCTCTCTCTCCACCACCACCCCGCCGGACGCCTCCCCGGCGCCGGCGGGGTCGCCGGCCAAGTATCAGGCCCGGCGCGGCGATGAGCACGCCGCCGGGCCTGAACCAACGGGATCCACCGGCTTCTCCTTCTCTCTGTCCCGCTGTCTCTCTCTCTCTCTCTGTTTCTTTCTCCTGATACTCTCTCTCTCTCTCTCTCTCTCTCTCTCTAAGTAGATCTGGGAAAATTACCTGAAGGGAAAACCGATGCCAAGCTGATGAAGGAAGCCCCCTCCTCCATCACATATATAATGCCTCTTGAGTAACGCTTCGGGTTAAAGGTCTGTGCAAATGAAACGCTCAGTTAAAAAGGAGCGTTGCACAACCCAGTGCCAAACCCGAACCTGGTTCACAGGAACCGGGAACCGGGTATTACATCCTCCCCTCCTTATAAAAATTTCGGCCTCGAAATTGAAATATAACTCCATAACTACGGATCAATTAGGTTGAAATATAACTCCATAACTACGGATCAATTAACTAATCAAAAGTCAATACTCTTAGGTAGAAAATTTACCTTCAAATAAATGAGGATACTTCTTTTTAATTTCTTCCTCCAGCTCCCAAGTAGCCTCCCTCTCAGAGTGATTATTCCACTGAACTTTTACATAAGGGATGGTACGACGCCTCAGAATCTGATCCTTGCGGTCCACAATACGCACAGGATGCTCCTCATACGACAAATCCTTTCTCAATTGAATAGGTTCATAATCTATGACATGACTGGGATCTGAAACATATTTCCTCAGCATGGATACATGGAATACATTATGAACACCAGATAAGATCGGAGGCAGTGCTAAGCTGTAAGCAACCTCCCCAACTCTACTCAAGATCTCAAAGGGTCCAATATAGCGTGGACTAAGCTTTCCTCTGACCCCGAATCTCATCACATCCTTGGTTGGTGATACTCTTAAGAAAACATGATCCCCAACCTGGAATTCTAATTCTCTCCTCCTGACGTCAGCATAACTCTTCTGCCTGCTTTGAGCTGTGCGAAGGCGCTCCCTGATCAATTGCACTTTGTCAACTGTCTGTTGGATCAGCTCAGGGCCTAGCAATTTCCTTTCCCCCACGTCATCCCAACACAAAGGAGATCTGCACCTCCTACCGTACAAAGCCTCAAATGGGGCCATCTGAATACTGGCTTGATAACTATTGTTATAAGCAAACTCCACTAAAGATAAGTGGTTATCCCAAGCCCCACCTAAGTCCATTACACAGGCACGTAGCATATCCTCTAGAATCTGAATGGTCCTCTCTGACTGCCCATCAGACTGGGGATGATATGCCGTACTGAAGTTCAATTTGGTCCCCAAGGCTTTATGAAGGCTTTTCCAAAACTGTGATACAAATCTGGTGTCCCGGTCAGATACAATAGAAACAGGAACACCATGGAGTCTCACAATCTGCTCCAAATACAAGCTAGCCAATCTGTCACTCGAGACTCCAACTCTGAAGGGTAGGAAATGAGCTGACTTCGTCAGTCTGTCCACAATAACCCAAATAGCATCATTACTCCTGGGAGTTTTGGGCAGACCAGTTACAAAATCCATAGTAATCTTTTCCCATTTCCACTGAGGAATCATCAAAGATTGAAGAGGTCCCGCAGGTTTTTGATGCTCTGCCTTCACCCGCTGACATACTAAGCACTTGGCCACAAACTGAGCAATATCCCTCTTCATCCCTTTCCACCAAAAATTTTCTTTTAAGTCTCTATACATCTTAGTACCACCAGGATGCACAGTATAGGGAGAGTAGTGAGCCTCTCTCAAAATTTCTGCTTTCAACTCTTCATTGCTAGGCACACAAAGTCTGCCTTTAAATCTCAGGGATCCATCATCCATTACATAAAATCCACTCTGATCTCCTGACTGAACAGCAACCTTAATTCCTTGAAGATCTGGATCTTCCGTCTGGGAGGACTTAATTCTGTCAACAAGAGTCGGCTGAAGAATAAGTGCAGCGACAAGTCCATCAGACTGCTGTACTCTCAGTCCAATCTCCCACCTCTCGAGGTCCTTCAGAATGTGAGGCTGGAAGGTAAGCATAGCAGCTAACTCGGAAGAGGTCTTCCTACTCAAAGCATCAGCCACAACATTGGCCTTCCCTGGATGATAATGTAGATTCAGATCATAGTCCTTCAAAAGTTCCAACCATCTCCTCTGCCTCAAATTGAGCTCCTTCTGTGTGAAGATATACTTTAGACTCTTATGGTCTGTATACACATCACACGACACCCCATAGAGATAATGCCGCCAAATCTTTAAAGCAAAAACCACCGCAGCTAATTCCAGATCATGAGTCGGATAGTTCTGTTCATAAGGCTTTAGCTGTCTAGAAGCATAGGCTATCACCTTTCCATTCTGCATTAGAACACATCCCAATCCTTTCCGAGAGGCATCAGTATAAAGTGTGAAACCCTCAGATCCTGTCGGGAGAACAAGGATGGGAGCTGACACCAAACGCTGCTTTAGCTCCTGAAAACTTTCCTCACACTCCTCTGACCAGTCAAACTTCACTCGTTTCTGGGTTAAACGAGTTAGGGGTAGAGCGATGCGAGAGAAGTCTTCCACAAATCTCCTATAGTATCCGGCTAGCCCCAAGAAGCTTCTGACTTCAGCCACATTGGAAGGTCGGCTCCAGTTAGTAATAGCTTCAATCTTCTTCGGGTCTACAGAAATGCCCTCCGCAGAAATAATGTGACCCAAGAAAGCTACTTGGTCCAACCAAAACTCACACTTCTGCAGCTTGGCATAAAGCTTCTTCTCCCGAAGAGTCTGAAGCACTAATCTCAAGTGATCCTCATGCTCCCTGAGATCTCTAGAATAGATCAGAATATCATCGATAAATACAACTACAAACTGATCCAGGTATGGCCTAAATATTCTGTTCATCAAATCCATGAACGCTGCCGGGGCATTGGTCAGACCAAATGGCATCACCAAAAACTCATAATGGCCATATCTAGATCTGAAAGCTGTCTTAGGAACATCCTCATCCTTGACTTTAAGCTGATGATAACCCGACCTGAGATCAATTTTAGAGAATACCCGGGCTCCTTGAAGTTGGTCAAACAAATCATCAATCCTCGGCAAAGGATACTTATTCCGCACTGTCACCTTATTGATTTCCCGATAATCAATGCATAGCCGAAGACTGCCATCCTTCTTCTTAACAAATAGAACTGGGGCACCCCAAGGAGAAGCACTAGGCCTGATAAATCCCCGATCTAGGAGTTCCTGCAATTGGTCCTTTAACTCTTTTAGCTCAACCGGGCCATGCGATAAGGGGCCTTGGATATAGGTCCAGTTCCAGGAATCAAATCAATGGAGAACTCAACCTCTCGGTCAGGGGGCAACTCTGATAATTCATCTGGAAAGACATCAGGGAATTCTCTAACTATAGGAATATCCTCCAACTTGGCCTCTTTCTTTTGAAGATCACTAATAACAGCAAGAAATCCTTGGCCACCACTCCTCAGATATTTTTCAGCCTGTAGTGCCGAAATAAGCACTGAGGCTAGAAGTTTCTGGCCACCAGTAAAACTAAATTCGGGCTGACAAGGAATCTTGAAGTTGACTATCTTTCTGAAACAATCTACAGAAGCATGATAGGAAGCTAACCAATCCATGCCAAGGATAACATCAACGAATTTCAAAGGAAGGACAATAAGATTGGCATTCAGTTTCCTATCCTCAATGATAATCGGGCAGGATTTGCATATAGTATCAACTTTCATTGTATCACCATTTGGAAAGGCAATGTGTAACTCATGGTCTAGAGATTCAGGTGTCAATGATGCATTCTTGCCAAGGTAGGTGTCAGATATAAATGAATGCGTGGCACCCGGATCAATTAGAGTCTGAGCATAATCATTGCCTATCATAATCATTCCTGGACATAAATGAGATTTCATTTAAACAACAAGAATATAATGTCTAACTAGTTATTAATCCATTGCACAGGATAAGAATGTAACGCTAGATGTGAAATATTGGTATACCTGTCACCACAGAATTAGAAGCGGCAGCATCCTGCTGAGTGAGGGCGAAGACCCTTCCCTGAGTCCTCGGTGGCTGCTGCTGCTGCTGAATCGCTCCTTGACTGGAAGATGGCAGCTGGTTCTGTCGAAGAGGACATGTGGCTCTCTTATGGCCAGTCTTTCCACAGGAGAAACAGGCACCAGGTCCTCCACGGCAAGGTTTCCCCGGGTGGAAATTCCCACAGCGATAACAGAGAGCCTCTCTATTTGGTTGTCCTCCTGGGGCCTGGGGTACGCCTCTCTTCTTGGCATGAGCTGAGGGCTGACTAGCATTATGCCCTTTCCTCTTCCTCTGCTGCTCCCAATCCCTCTGAACAGTATTCATATCTCTCTCAATTACTAAGGCCTTATTCACCACGGCACTATAAGTGGGAAGCTCAAATGCGTTGACCGCCTGCATCAGCCTGGGTCGAAGTCCCTCCGTGAAACGGGCGATCTTGGCCATTTCATTAGATACTATACTTGGAGCAAAACGGGCCAGCCTGGTGAATTCAGCTTCATATTGGGCCACCGAGAGATTCCTTTGCTCCAACTTGAGAAATTCTGTTTCCATCCTCCTCTGCATACTCCTGGGAAAGTACTTATCGAAGAATACCTCCTTAAACTGTTCCCAAGAAATAGTCTGACCACCCCGACGCTGCTCCTCTAATAACCACCAATCATAAGCCTCTCCTTGAAGGAGATAAGTAGCAAATCTGATCCTCTCCATCTCCTGACTACCATGGGCCATGAAGGCCTTCTCCATATCACGCACCCATCTCTCAGCATCAATAGGGTTACTAGAACCAGAGAAGGGAGCAGGGGCAAATTTCTTGAAATCTGCAAAGCTACGGCCGTTCCCCACCCAGGATTGAGATAAAGCAGACTGGGTCGGCGGTGCCGATGGAGTGGGTAAGGTCGGCTGCAGCTGCGGAACAGGAAGGGTAGTCTGTGTCGGAGCAGAAGGGGGGTAGACTGAGTGGTCAAAGCCTGCTGAATCTGATGCTGCATGTCCCTCATAGACTGCGCCATACCCGAGAGAGCTTGAAGCATCTCGGACTGGAATTGCTGGTGCTCAGTTCCTACTGGGTTGGCAGGAGCCGAACCTCCAGTAGTCCCTTGACCCACCGGCTGATCAGCATTACCGGCCAGAGAGTCCTCCTCATACAGTTGGCTCCTAGTACGACGAGCCATATCTATATCCTGTTAAATTAAATGTGGTTAATATCATCATAAACTAAAATGTCAGGTGTCTCTAAGTATAATGTCGTTATAATATGTTCTCTATTTGTTATCATGTCCATATGCCAGTGTCCTAGGGTCATAACCTAAGCTCTGATACCATATAAGCTGTCACGCCCCAGACCCAAATATCGGGCTAGGGTGACAACCCGCCGCGTGCCGGGCACGCAAGGCGTCATAAAATTTTTCAACATAAAGCATCATTATAAATAAAGACCAAGTCAATACATTAATAAAAGTCTTGGGCTAACACCCTTACACACCACAATAACAAAGTCTGGGCATCAAGCCCTACACATATGAAATATTGGGGCTACAACAGAATAATGGTCTTGCTTTATTCAATGGAAGATCCATCACCCCACCAATCCATCCTCAACCTTGTGGCTCTGATAAAAACATTGTAAGAATTTTGTGAGCTTACACTCAGTAAGTAAACCATGTTATACAGTTAAATCATAGCATAGCAATCAATAAGCA